>KZ993821.1:7178-37457 GCA_003614705.1 Blyttiomyces helicus | reverse complement strand
GGGGGGGGGGGGGGGGGGGTGGGGGGGGGGGGGGGGGGGGGGGGGGGGGAGCGAGTGAGAGACCAAAAGAAATATCTCGGTGCGGCCCAGCGCTTGCCGGTGACCCCCAAAAGCCCGAAATAATTCCCTCGTGTTCAGGAAGGAGTTGGGCAAGTAGGCACCTTGTTCTGGCGACGGGGCGTCAAAGCACACGGTCCACTCAAGGCGAGGGCTGCCTTCAAACCCGGGCAAGTGGCCGGCCCGCGGCTCCGAGACGGAGATGTGCAGATAGTAGTGGCCGACGTTCATTCGCAGTCTGACTGGACTTGTTTCTGGCTGCAACTGCGCGGCGTTGAGGTTGCTGCAGCGAAGGCAGGAACGAGAGCGTCAGCGACGCGCGGGGGGAAGAAAAGCGTCGCGCGGGAGGAAACAAAGCGACTTTGGCAGTCGCGGTGTCGCGACTTTGACGCGCGAGGGAAGAGAAAAAAAACGGCGGCAGGTGGAGGAAAACACCTACTAGACTAGACGCTCAGCAATGGGCCCTCGTGTTCCAGTACAACAAACTTTGACATCTTGCTGTTAGAGGTTCTACCCTCAGCCCCTGAAACCCTCCTACGGCTGTTTCACTTGTATGCGCACTCGGCATCCAATTCTCAACCTCTCCCACTTGCAACGTCAAATTTATTTCTTTTCTTTCTGTCCTGCTCCTCGTTGCAAAGTGACCTTGGAGCCTTGGAGCCTGGAGGAGACGGGGGAACGCCGACAGCTTCTCACATCTCCGACCTTCCGTCCAGCGGCAGCGGCAACGGCAGCCGCACTCGGCGATCGCTCTGTCCCAAGCAACCTTGCATTGGCGCGAGCGTCCTTCACAGTCACACCCTCCTCCTCAATACACCCTCCTCCTCGATACACCCTGCATGCAAGTAAGTTGTCCTGCGCTCCGGCGTGATTTGCGTTTGCCCTTTCACAGGCTGCGCTCCGCCAGATCCGTACTTCTTCACGCCACGAGACACGCAATCGCGTATCCCCTTTCTCCGCCCATGGTCGCGGTCGTGTTGAGGGGACGCGTCGGAGGGAGGAACGGGGGAACCTGGTTTGCCTCGCAACTTTGGCCTTCCTTCTCCAAGTAACGTTCCGGACTGCGAAAACTGGACCAGCCGCAAGAATTGACTTGCCGGGGATTGGGCGGGTCCTTCCATATTGCTGCGGCGGTCCACATATTTCGAAGATGTCTGTCAACTGAAGAGCCCTGGGCGATGGATTTTTTTGCACTTTGCGGATCCGACAGCAGTTTAGAAAGCCTGTTGGTTCGAAAAGGGTGCAAGGTGGGGTCGGTGGCCAGATGCTTCTCGCTTCTACTGCGGGCGGGTGGACCACGGGAGTTTCTAGAGTGCTCGAACATAAATATGGAAAAAAGGAAAAGGGAGAGCACGCAAGAGTCTCCGAGACAATTCAAAGCAGGACAATTGGTTCAATTACATTCCTCAAAGGAGATAAAGGACCGAGTCGGGGCAAGCCAACCAACCGCGGTGGTGTCCTCTACCCCTTCTCCCCACCCAACCCAACAGTCCACTCACGCCCCCCGCCCCCCCCTCACCCCACTTCCGGCAACTCAGCACACCCCACAACAAGCGCCCTCAAACACCCATCCCTCAACATCCTAACGCTCTCATCCTGCACAACCCTCACCGCCCATCTCGCGACAACGAGCGCCCTCCGACCAGCACGCACGCGAGCAGCGGCACCAACGGCGTCCAGGATCCAGCAGAGGCAAGCAGCGTGGAGGGGCTCGATCAGAAAGCGGTCCGCGACCTGCGCCAGGAGCAGGATGCGGGCAAGGTCGCTCGAAACCGGGAGGAGGGGCTCGTTGTTGTTTTCCACCGCAGGCGCCGCAGCAGCAGCAGCGGATAGTTGGATGTGGGCGAGGACGAGCGACCAGGTGTCGCGGTCGACCCCGAGGAGGGTGATCAAGGACTCGGCTGACTCGGCGTACCCTCCTGCGACCAACGCGTGGAGCGGCCCGGAGCCCGTGGCGAGCAGTAACCGCGGGAATGCGAGTGGAGGCGGCGTATCGGTTGGGTCGTCCGGGAAGGCGAAGCGAACGACGTCGGGTTGGGTGTGCAGGAGGGGAGGGAGGGAGAGGATTTGGTCGATCCATAGGGATTGGGGGGCGCGGGGGGGAGGAGGTGGTGGGGGAGGCAGGTCGCGGAGCACTGCGGGGACGACGAGGGCGAGTTGTTTGAGCGCGATGGAGGCTACGTCAACACGGCGTGCTATCCAATCGCGGGCGAGCGCAGGAAGCCCGTTCTCGTCCTCATCGTCTTCGGTCTCTCCAGCGTCCTCCAACCCGCCTCCGCTGTCGGCAATAGCCTCCTCAGCCCCGACCCCACAAGCCAGCTCAAACAGTATCTCAAGTGCGCTTGCAGCAATTCCCTCCGAAATCTCTCCCGGCAGGGTGGCGAGATGCGGAGCCGCAATCCGCTTGACGAGCGTGGGGCCATCGACATGGACCAAAGCCAGGGCGGCCTTCTCGCGTGTTGCGTCTGCAATGGCGGAGCGTGAGGGGTCGGACCCTGGTGGCGCGCGGGAGAAGTCGAAGAGCGCTGCAATGGGGAGGGCGATCGTGTCGTGGTGTCTCGCCGCGAGGTCCATCAGTGTCGCGAGATGATTTCCGCTAGCCCCGCTGCCACGGGCCTTAATGAGCGGGGACAGCACCGCCGTGAACCCGGCGTGGGCAACCATCTCCTGCAGGGTATCCGCCGACGTGAGTGTTCTCCCTAGAACACGGACTAGGATCGCCGCAAGGGGTGGGGGATGGTCGATTAATGAGGCCGATAGGGGGTTAAGCAGCGACAGGTAGATGAGTTGGCGATGAAACTCGGGAGTATGGGAGAGGTCCTCGAGCACGGCGGCGGCAGCCATGGCGGTAGCGTGTGCGGCGTCGGGGTCATCCGGCGGGGGCGATTCGCCGTCAAGGCCAAGGTCGAGATCGAGATCGAGGGTGCGGTCGGGGATAGCAGTCACGAGGCTAAACAGCGCCGGGACGATTGAGGCGACGTCCACATCCGCCCTCCTGAACAAATGCAGGTCCATCTCGCCGGCATGATCCCCAAATACGGCGACAGGGCAGGCGCACAGGGTGGCAAGCACCTGCCTATCATGGCAAAAGTTCTCGTGCAGAAGCACAAGGGCGCGGCGGCAGATCCCAGTGTGGAATGAGTGCATGGAGCGCGGGTAGGGCAAATCCGCGGCGGGGGCGACGAGCGCCTTTGCGAGGCGGGCGACGATAATAACGAGAAAGTGGATGAGCGTGAAGGGATTCGCGGGCGCGTCCCTCGCGGGGTCATCGCCGACGAACACACCGTCGCGCATCTTGAAGCGAATGTTTGAGTCAGACACGGCGAGCTCGATCGCGGCGAAGAGGAGCGACGTTTCCTTTCTAGGCGCCCGGCACGGGTCGAGGATCACATGGCACGTGGCGGGGACGATGGCAGAGGCGAGCAGTCCAGCATCGGTGGTCAACGTTCGGCATCGCTTTTCGGCGAGCAGGGTAGTTGCGAGCCTCAGCGACCTCAGTCCCATAGACACCCGCCCATCGACTTTCTCACTTTCGGGTTCTGCGTCGAGCATGTGCGGGTCAAAAAGCCCAGCGATCGCAGGCCCGAGGAACGCGTATAGCGGGTTGACGGTCTCCGCATCGAGCTCGACAATAGCCTTCATGCCCTGTCGCTCCATTACCACACATCTCAGGATCTTAACGATCTTCTCCTGCAGAACAAGCAATTTCCTATCGGCCTGAGGAGCATGGCGATGTGCGGCATATTCGGAGGACACGAGAACGCCGAACCATCGGACGCACATGGGTACAACGCCGGCGTCTATAGCGGGGACGAGTGCATCCAACGTGGCCCGCGCACTGCCCTCTATCAGGAGGTCGAGGACGGGGCGGACAAGAGAGGGTCGAGCAACAGCAAGCCAGTCAGGGCGGGAGAAGCCGAATGAGCGATCTGGTATTGCCGCGGTAGCGTCGGCAAGGAGGAGGGCAAACGACGTTGCGGTCCTGAGGAAGGACGACATGCACGCCGCGGTGAGCTCCGTGCACAGCTGAGAGGAGTCACTGCTGATTAAGAGCAGGAGCTGGCAAACGCTGCGCGGGAGGGCGAGCACGGCGGAGCCCCTTGCGCGGAGGCCCGAGGTCGGGGAGGGGAGGAATGCCAACGGTGCGTCCACAAAGCTGGCAAGAAGGGCGAGGAGAGTTGGGACGACGCCGGATGCGACGAGAGGTGCGTTGAGGCGCGAGTGAGCTTCGCAGCCGAGCGAAAGCGCGTCGAGCGCATGCTGGAGGAACTTAATCGTGCTTGAGGGGTGGCGCTTAACAGGGCCGGTGGGCTCGTTTTCACCACCGTCCTGAGACGATGATTCCGAGAATGCCGAGGGCGAGTCGGGGCTTTCGGGAGGCATGAAAGTTTCGTCGACTAGCGCGGGCGCCGCGACGATCGCGGCCGATGCGGCGCGCACACCCGCAATCATGACGGAAAGCAGGCGGTCACCAGCACCCCCTTCGAGATCGAGGTAACGTGCCTGCAGCAGCTGCCACAACAGAACGCTGCAGAGCACGGGCACGTCGTCGACGCCACCTACGAAATCCTCTTCCACGGACCCGCTTAACACATCGAGCAGGGAATCCAGAGCCACCCGACCCATCATCTTTGCGGCATTCTCGTTCTTCGCAACGGCTGTCAGACACCGCAGCGCATAATACCGCGCCGGGCGTGCATCAATCCGAAGCGTATCGACGAGCAGCGCGACGATGCCGGGTTCGGTGTCGTTCGTGCGGGCGAGCACGTGGGCGAGCACCGCCGATGGCTTGAACGCCCTGACGCGAATGCGGATTGAAGACGATGGAGCCAGGAGGCTTGCCATGACGCGCAGCGCGCCGACGCGGATGGGGGTTGCGCGAGGCGGGTGCGGCTCGATAAGGAGCATGAGAGCGCGCACGAGCTTTTCGACTTCGCGGGGAAGGTCGGCGTCTTCCGACGGCGACGCGCGCGTGCTGAGGGCACGCGTCAGTGGGACGAGGACGTCCAGGCTCCGGCGCATGGCGCCTTCGGACCCTTCTGGGCCGAGTTGTTTACGGAATCGGGCGCAGGCGGTGCGGAGGATGAGCGGCGAGGGCGGCGCGAGGAGGAGGAGGAGGATTTTATCATCTTTTTCGGCGGCAAGGGCGCGGACAAGGGTGTTTACGATTGTGGGGTCGGGGGTGCTTGGGGGGTCTGTCTATGAGCGAAACGGGGTATGGGGGCGGAGGAGGGCGGGAGGACGACCGTCAATTTGGCTACCCGCCTTGCCACCTCGCCGCGTGCGTTGTCTCCCTGGTCGTCGTCCCAAGTCCCACCCCGTCCGCGCCCGTTTTCACACCCCTCCCAACCCCTTCGTCCCAAGTTGCCAAGCGCAGTTGACGCATACCTTGCGCTTCTTTTTTGGGGGCTCAGACATGACTGATTTGGGTCTTGCGACGACGCTGGAACCTGCAAAAGAGCGCATACACACATCAGTCCTGGTACGTGCATGATGGACGTCTTTGTCCTGCTCCGGACGCCGCCGCCTCGCCCGCCGACATTGGCGCCGCAACGCCCGGTTCTACAAAAGACATGGCCACCCTCCTCACCTTTGAAGATCTTGCGGAAAACGGCTGACGACAGAACACCGCGCACGTCAGACGGTATCCAGCCGACCGTCTCGCGCGTTTTTCGCGCGTCCTCCTCCTTTCACCCGAGATCCATCCATCCCCGTTTTCCGCAAGATCTTCCAAGGTCGCCACCCCCGCACACCGTTTCTCTGCTCAAGTCCGGAAACGCGAACGCGAAACAGGACCCGATCTTGAGTCCTCATGGCATTCTGGAAGAAATTTGGGCTGGGGAAACCTGCCACCACCCAAGGGATCCCTCGCAATGCGGTCGAACCAACCTCCCCAAAGTCGCCAACCGCGGGTTTGGCAAGAGCTTTGGCGAATTTCAGGGCGGACATCGAGCAGAGCGCCACCACGACATCATCGAAGGAGGTGGTGCTGGCCAATTTCCTACCTCCTTTTTGCAAGCTTTTCACGAACAAAGAATATGCAAAAGATGAACAAGTGCCGGCTGCCGATATCCGCTATCTGGGGAACAGTGTATGCGAGCGATTCATTACGCTGACACCTCAAACTCTCGATGAACATTCGACATCGGCGCTTTTCGAATCCCTCCAATCGCCGGAGAAGTGTTTCTGGACACTCAGGGCTTTGGAAATTCTGGTTAAAATCAACCCGGTAAGTCGAATGATCGGGTGGTCAGTCGAAAAGTTGATTATGCTCGGGATGAGGCCGTATTAAGAAGAGGTGGAAGACTTTTTTTTATGAGCCCTCGCTTCTGACGGATTTTACTTTCTAACTCCATCTGCTCTTCTTTGTGTACTTTTTCTTATCAGGAAGCTATGCACGACATCCTACGTCAAGCGCATGTGCCATTAACGTGCCTGCGATTTATTCAAAAATTTGCTTCATCTGGGTCTCCTACTTCCTCATCCGAAGAGGATTTGAACGCTGTCGTAACAGCACTCGTTACAATCCTTAAGCAGTTCTTCACATTGAGATCAGTCGTCCCGACTATGGAGGAAGAGAGCGAGACTAAAGAATTCATCGAAAACCTCATAGAAATTCTCCAAACTGCTCCCCCGCGCTCAAGTAGATGGGTAGAATGGTAAGTAGTGGCTAGTGCAGGGGTTTAGGGGCGGGGGGGGCTTGCAGGCGTTGAGTCACGGACATCGATATCACTAAGGTCAATCGTTGAGCGGCGCCCCTAGTATGCTCTATATCTGATCAGAATCCCCCTCTCTCAGCACAGTAGATATTTTAAAGCCAATGTTGAGCGCATTTCCCCTAGCTCGTACCACCTTTCGTGAAAGTGGGGGTTTCCAATCGCTCATCTCGATTATACTTTCCCTCGAGAGCACATTCGAATCGGTCAAGATCGTGCGCGCCCTGTTTGAATGCCTCATATGTGCAATTAGCGACGACGATGCAAACCGCGCACATGTAGCTTGGCAGTCGATTGAGGACGGATTGAGACTAACAAGCGTATTGCAAATACCAGCTGGTGCGGCCATCGTATTCGGGAGCTTGGTCGCGATTTCATTAGAAGAACCTACTGCAATCGGACTGTTCGAGGAAGGCGATTCAGTCGGCATTTCTGCAACCACCGAGCCGTCAACCCCAATATCATCCTCGCCCATTTCCACTTCGCTGCTGGCCTCATTTTCAGCAAACTCGCCTATTTACAACAGCCTATGTAAACCGACAACCACCCTCCGCAACCCGTTAGTCATTCCGATGATATTGAGACTCCTGAATCACGTTAGCAGACACACTCCAAGCTTTCCATTCGTGGTACTGACAGCTATTTATGCCATTAATATGGCTAATAGAGGCAATCAGGTCAAAACGAACATCGTAGGGGTCCTCGGCATTTTATTCAATTGGCTCTTCAACCGGCAATCCTGCTGGTTCTTGGACGCGGAGGGAGACGGCGACAAGAAGGAAAAGAGCTGGTCCCGAACGGTGACGCCCACCAAAAAGTGCGAGGAAATGGTCACGCTGCTCGCAAAACGCCTGATGGAAGTGGGCGTTGCCGACTCCGAGCTCCGTTTCCTCTTCGCGAATTTCGATGTGCGTTGCGATATGAACGAGTCCCGGCAACTTTTACTGATGGAACTGATCCACCACGGGCTTGTCGTCGGCAAATCACCTTGCTATCTCCATCTCGAGTTGAATCCTACTACGTCCCCGAACTGCTTCCTCGAGGTCTCGGACTTTGGGCGAACATTCCCCCCGGCGAGCGGATACACACTCGCGATGTGGCTCCGGATCGAGCAATTCGATGTTACGGCGGATGTGCCCATCTTCAAAATGGTAGATGCAGAGGAGAACCTGAGGTTAGCGGTGTCCGTCGAGTGCAAAGCGTCGAGGAAAATGAAAGTGAAGACGTTCAAGTCTACTGTCAAGTTCGAGGGATTTACTTTCCGAGAGCGCGAATGGTGCCACGTCGTGCTCGTCCATCACAAGCCAAAAATTACCAACAGTAGCATCGACTTATTCGTGAACGGGGTCCACATCGAACGAGTCAAGTGTGGTATGTATATAGCTGGCCCCCTTGCCATCCATTCCATCCAAGATTTCCTGTCTTCTTTGTTGCGTTGCTGGTCGGTCACGTTTCCCTGGATGCCTTCTCCCCTCTCAATCTGACCTCTCCCTCCCCCCACCCACATACCTATCTTCCCTTCTGTCTCTTGCTTTTCTCACTCAGGATACCTTGGGCACCCGGGCTCGATTCCTAGAATCCGAACCCTGGTGGGAGCTCCGCCAGATAGTACCGGGGACATTCGTCCCTCCTGCATTTGGAATATCGGGCCTATGTATTTCATCGAAGAGATTCTTTTAGATGCGACCGCGATTGCCGCCATCGCCAGTGTCGGCTTCGACTACGCATCGAACTGGCAGGGCGCTCTTGAGAAGTATAACACCCATGAGTCGAATAGCCGCGGTGTTCTGGAAGGCCTTAACAAGGGCAAGGAGAGGGGGGGACTGAATCCGCTCCAGCTCATGCGTACGCAAAACACGAGCACGGGTGTGCTGGGTATCCCGGAGGAAAAGATCCTGATTTCTCTCTGCGCGAAGAATGCTCTCGAAGTCCGCGCTGACCAACACAAATTCGAAATGTTCTCATCAATTGCGACTGTGTCTCGAGCGCTTCTCCCCGCTTCACGCGCTTTCTTCAATAGTGCAACGCACCAGGCAGTGGCGGGGGAACCCCCAAATCTGATTCAGTCGAGCGCTAGCGTCCTCGCTGTTTGTCCGGAACGGATGATTGACGGCATTTGGAAGCTCGGGGGCTGCGTCATTCTCCTGATGTTGGTCGAGAGAAGCACGGTAAGCTAGTGCCTGAGCGAGGATCACTTTGACAAAAGAGGAGATTTGAATCTACTAATGCTGTTTTCTAGACGCCGGATGCGTTATATAAAAGTATCGCGATCCTTGTCGACTCCATTCGAGGCAACTGGAGGAATACTGAGGAGATGGAGCGAGAACGATTCTATGAGGTTTTGGCGTTTATTTTAAAAGGGAAAAAGGCCCTGATAACCATAGCCTTGATGGATGTCCTCTCGGCCCTAGTGGGAAGAACCCTCGACAATTCGAAGTAAGTGCACGTTATCGAAAGCCAATTTACCATCGCCAGTGTAGCTCAGAGAATGAGGCGGATACCACTGAGAGCCCTGCACAAGGCAGTTAGAGTTTCTATTTGATGCTTCGTGACTCCCTTCTCATTTGCGCCATGGACGTTTACAGTGAAGCCGAAATCGCAAATGCGAGCGCCTTTCGGGATATCTTCCTCGATCCAGAGCTGTGGAAAGGCTCGATCGACATACAAAAATACCTGTTATATCTTCTATCAGATTTTGTTATCCACAGCTCGAACGCTGATGCGAACATCAAGCGCCTAAACAAAATGCGTGAGTTACGGGCGTAGTTTGCTAGGGGTTTTCTCTCTGACATCTAATTTTAACTCGGATTCACAAAGACATCATCAAACGGCTATTGGTTATTCTCGAGGCGGACGTCATGCCACTTGAGCTTCTCCCGGAATTCGTCAATCTGTTGAGGGTATTAGTTAAATCAGGCTTTACTGTCGAAATCGTGCGGTCACTTTGCATGCTTACGATGAGCAACCTCCCGAAAGGTACAAATGTCAAGTGATGAGAGGGGTGTGTGACGAATTCATAATATGCCGTACGAGAGGAAGAGTATATGGGATCAACTCATCAAATACGTTCTTATGAAACCTTTGCAGATGGTGACTACACCCAAACTAGCTTCGGGAATGTCAGTCGAGCCCGGCGAACCTCTGGAGGGATACACTTGACGCTCTCTGTGTCAGCCAATCCTCGCCTCGAGCAGGGTAGAGAACAAGCGCCCTCGACACCCCAGCCCGACGATAGCCTACCACGTGGCTTGCAAATCCGTACATTGCTGCTTGCAATGCTCAATGACATATTTGCGGAGTCACCAGCCTTTGCAGGTCTGTTTTCACAAACAATTACGTCACGCTGGATACTGTTATTCATGTCGCCCCAGCTCGATCCATTGACCGTCGCACTGGCCACGAGCATGTTTGGAAGACTATGGGGGAGCCAAGACGGCGCGGTCGCAGCGAGATTCAAAGAAGGTTTGCTTACGATGTCGCGGGACCTGAGCACACACTGCAAGGTCACCGAAGTGTACACATATCTTCTGGCCGTGTTATGCGGCGTCGACCTTCCCGGAGGTTCACTTGATGGAGAATTCAATGTGCCAACACTCATGGCAGTGTTGAAGCCATCCTCAACAAAGGGCAGAAGGATTGTATACCCTGAAATCCTGAGGGTGGTGCTGGCGATGGCGAAGAGAGCTGTGGAGTCCTCAGCCGCTCAAAGGGATGGTGTTGATGAATATTCGAATATTGGACAGGTGAGCACATCGAGCAAGTTTGCTTCACTCCCGACGTTTCGTGTGCTGACGTTCAATACCCTCAACAGGTGTTGATGAACTTCCTCAAGGAGATGTTCGTCCATACCGATCACCTACGTGATGCTATCGCTCGTCAGGAGACCATAGACGAACTCTCTGAAATGCTGTACCTGATTGTATTCCCGGAGCTTCCTATGACCATCGAGGCAGAGCTTTCGTCCCTCGAAATAAGTATTGACCAGGATGGGTCCATCTCAAAGGGCAGCGCCGCCAATTCCCCATTCTTCTCGGGCACTAAGGACGCTAACGAGTGGGATATTAGCATGAGTAGTTCTGATCTGTCCGAGGCTAGCACACCTATTCCCCCCACTCCAATGACACCAAAGGACTATGTTATGCTCGCGTTGACGCCGAAAAGATCAAGTCTTGCCCCTGGTCCTTCGGCGGCTATGTAAGTTGTAAATAGCTTGTAACTCAGTGAGGTGGGGTAACGAGTGGTATATCCAAGTGCTACCCTTGTCTTAATGCTAACCAATAGACAAAAGATCCTGCGATCAGCTTTTTTCGACAGAGAGCCTGACGCAATCAGGGCTGGAATCACTTGATGCGTCCGATCCGCTCAGTCAATCAATAATTGGTCTTTTAGTCGCTATATGTATTGAGTCCATTCTCAGCGCTTCTAAGCCTCTTCTAGGGCTCGACATAGTGCTGAAGGTAGGACTGGATCATCCATTTATTTGGGTCCACCTGATGTCTAGTAGACGTTGCCGACGGCTGACCTCGGTCGCTTAGTCGTCGCCTCCGGCATCCACAGGAAACCAGTCCAAGTTTCAATCGTTTTTGTTGACAAACGTGATGTCTGAATTGACCATTACCTTTCAGCGAAGGAAAAGCTATTTGAGCGGTCTGTATCATTACGAACGGTGTGCGTCATAGTGGGGAGTCGGTGACAGCCCTCGTTATTTCCGTACCGTGTTTTGACTCCAAGGCCTCTTCGTGCAATACTTGCAGAAAATAAAACATTGATAAATCTGGGGAAATTCTCGACACTTCTGGTCGACCGTATCTACATGGGCATGTTCCCGAACGGACCAGCTATCCTCTATGATTTCATTACGACTCTCGTCGAAATGATCAGCAAAGAGCATGAGCAGGGGTCAGACAGTCGCATGTCAAGGCATGATTTTTGTCTGCCGGTTTTTTACAGGCAGTTGAACCGAATAATCCTTTTCGGACTCGGGCGTCTTTCAAATCCTTCGGTTTCGAAGTGTGAAGATGTTGTGGACTTCTTGAACAAGTGTCTGATGCGACAGGTATGCTATGAAATTGCAGATTGAGAGAAAAAATAAAAAGAGAGATCACAAGGGGATATTGCGTCGATATTAGTTTTTGTTCTGACTACCCATTTTGTTCATGCATGCTAGCGAGTCATCCTGTCCACAAACAACACTGATGTGGAATTCTTTAGGTGAGTTGCTCTTACCTGTCCTCATCGCGCTGATGCCGTTTTCTTTATCGCTTACGCACTTATTCGCCGCACCCTTGCTTTCCCCTGTCAGATGCTTAATGCATCATCTATTCGAGTTCCTCCTCGATGAGAGAGAGCAGATTAAAAAGCTGGCGATGAACATTTGGAAACTGCTGCTGCTCCAGAAGCCAGCCCAAGTTTCTGCGATACTTCGCTCGCAAAAGGATTTGATAGAAGGATTCAGCCGACTTCTTGAAATGGTAAGTCGGCATGATAGCATGAGCCCACATCCACTTTCTCACTCACGATTTGGCGGGACCCTCGTTGCCATTTCAAACCGACCGCCAAAAAAAATCAGGAATCTACTTCTTTCTTGGCCTGGATTGTTGATAGCAAGGATGAGCTTGCACTAATATTTAATGAGAATGCTACCCGTGTATGGGACGTATACATCAACGGCGAGTATCGAGCGTCGCGCGACGGGCTTCGGCAAGTACAACTAAAGCGTGTAGCACGACTCAAGAAACAATACAAGGCGTCCATAGCAGAAGACGTGGCGTTCACACAGAGCTCTGCTAAGGCCAGGCAATGGGTTGCCGAAGTGCAGAAGGCCGAACAGAACAGGTTCATGAGGTGGAAGGGCGATGCTTTGGCGACGCAGAGCTTTATCGAGGCGGCGTGGGTGGCAAAAGCGGGTATACTCTTGGAGGAGCGTGCGTTATGGGGTCAGGAACAGGGCCAGGACGTGAGATGGAAGCTAGGTGGGTCGCATGTAGTAGAGGATCGCCGTATAAACGGTGGCGGAAAGGGTGATCACTTTAGATAGACACGATCTCAGCAGTTCGTTTACTTCTCTTTAAGATTTTACGGAGGGAAGGTTCCGCATGCGGAAGCGTTTCCGGAGGAACACGGATCCAATTGACATCTACCAATCGAAATCGGAGAAGGTTCGCAGAGGGCAGGTTGTTTTAGAGAGGTCGACTAAATAACACTAATTCGGGAATCTCCCTCAATTTCTACCATTCCAGATCACTATGAAGCATCACCGCATTAGGGCACTCAGGGATGGAGAGGCCAGCGCCGGGTCGCCTATTTCTCCATCCTTGAGTCCCTTGATTCCGGGATCTCCCTCTATTTCTAGAAGTAACTCTGTGGATGACCGTGGTGAGTCTAAGTTAGTTCTTGCCAATACTCGCTTGATAAAGGCACAACACTCATGAGCGCCCCTCTCTCCACGGCATTGTTTTTTCAGGAGCTAAAAACCTGTTTCGAAGTGGTAGGCGAGTGGCAGTGGGATGACAAACCAAGACCCTCCCATCCGGAGTGCATTTCTCTGATGCATGCTTCAGTCGAAGATCTCCCAGTCGCGCAAGGAGCCGAGGCCCGCGGAGGCGACGACGCCGTCAGCACAGGTAGATGAATTAATCTCGGCCATTAACAACGCTGTACTTGAAAGCTTTCCGTTGATGATGTCTCGTACTTCAGCAGCGCCCGAAGTGGCTGAGTCGGAGGAGGACCAGGAAGGAGCGGTCGAGACGTGGGAAGATCTGCCCGACTTTGATGAAGAGAAGAATCGAAAGATCTTGCGCCTGTTAGAGCTTGGCGATACGATTGTTGAGACGTTCAACAGCGGCAGGGTCTTAGGACTTGACGTCTGCGAGGGACTGCTGCTCATTTGTAAGCGCAAGACCTATCTTGTTGACAATTATCATAAGAGATTAGACGGCGCCCTTTGTGACATAGACAGCATTCCAGAGGAGGTGAGGGGGGAGGGACAGAGGGAGAGTGCTGAGAGCTCAGGACAGAAGAAAGCAGACTTATGCTTCAATAACATTTTGATACCTCCCTACCTCTTAGGATCGGAACCAATATCACGCGATGCTGCGAGCACAGAATCCTGGCACTAAGGCGGCGATTGGGGAGTCTAGGCACTCTTTCCGAAAGTGGGCCTCCACCGACATCAAGGAAGCGCATAAGCGGTTGCATATCTTCAGGTACACGAGGGGTATTGGCGAAAGAGGGAGGTTTGCTTATGCATTGAGCAGAAGGACTGACTCCCCGCTTTAGGTCGGTAGCGATCGAGATATTCCTCCTAGATGGGCGGAATTTCCTCTTGACGTTTGCAGACACACGCACGCGCGACGCCGCCTACGCGCGTCTGATCAGCAAAGCCTCGCTGGCGAATAACGCGGGAGACGGTCTGGGCGTGGCCGAGACTGGGAATATCTTCCAGAATGTCATCTTTGGGGGAAGCCCGCTTGCTGAGCTCACTCAAAAGTGGTGTGCGAGGGAGATCAGTACGTTTGGGTACCTGATGCATCTGAATACGCTAGCTGGCCGCAGCTACAATGACCTCACACAGTATCCGGTCTTCCCCTGGATATTGGCCGATTACGAGTCCGACGAGGTGGGCGTAGGGGGGAGGATAGCGGTCTGAGCTGGCAGAGCGGTGCATTCTTATTCACACACACATATAGATCAACCTCGATGACCCATCCGCTTATCGGGACCTTTCCAAACCGATGGGAGCGCAGGGGAGCGAACGTGCAGGTAACTATCTGTATTCATGCTTTTCAGAGCAACTTCAAGCAAAGTCGGAGCCTGATCCCCCCCTAAAATCGTACCTAGAAAAGTTTACCGAGCGGTTCGGCTTGTGGGACGATCCTGCTCTTCCCGCATGTCACTATGGGACACACTACAGCAGCGCAATGATTGTTTGCTCTTACCTTATTCGGATTGAGCCGTTTACGGCGCAGTACCTAAAGCTCCAGGGGGGTCACTTTGATCACCCAGACCGACTGTTTCAGTCGATCGGAAAGTCGTGGAAGTCCGCGTCGCAGCAGGCCACTACTGATGTGCGGGAGCTCATACCTGAGTTTTTTTATCTACCACAATTTCTCACTAACGGAAACCAGTTTGAGTTTGGTAAGCGTGGTCACGGGAGGAACTGGGAGCGGGCGAAGGATAGCATTGGGCTATACTAAGATCTTCGGTATCCCTGCAGGGACTACCCAGACTGGGGAGGTCATAGACCAAGTCTTGTTGCCACCTTGGGCAAAGGGAAGTCCGAGGCTCTTCATTCAAAAGAATAGAGAGGCTTTAGAATCAGAATATGTCAGGTGAGGAGCTAGTCGACATCGTCCATGAAAGCTAGAGATAAGATGGCCGACCTCGACAGTCCAAAAATAGTCAATACCATCGCGTTCTGACCAAATTGATTCTCTTACGTATCAGCGCCCACATACACGAATGGATCGACCTCATATTTGGTTTCAAACAGCAAGGAGAGGAAGCGATTAAGGCTGTCAACGTCTTCCACTACCTTTCATACGAAGGAGCGGTCAACATCGACGCAATCGCCGACCCAATCGAAAGGCAGGCAACGATCGGCATTATCCAGAATTTTGGACAGAGTGAGACCTTAGAGAGGGGGATAGTGGGGAAATACAGCGAGAGTCCGCGTAAGGGTGCGTGAGTAGTAGTGATGTAACGCCGATTATTCAGTACTCACAACTGTTTTATGAAGCTCCGAAACAGCTCTTCAAAAAGCCGCATCCCGCGCGGAATCCACCAATGGTGGAGCCTGCATATAAGCTGCAGAAGCATGCGGACATGCTGATCCAGACAGCGACGCCTCTGCGAGGTGAGCTCCTGGGAGAGAGTGAAGGGATTCAGATGAGACAGGCCATTGATCTCGATAAATTATTGTATGAGGCTGACGGTGCACTTCTCGCGGTTTTTCGTCGCCTCCGCAGTGTATTCGGGACAGCCAATTGGGGAAATCCGCCTGCAAGGGGAAAAGATCCTCGCGGCGGGGAAGAATAGTACGATGGTGCCCGAGGGATCCAAATTGGTTAAGTGGGACTTCCTCGACAACAGCATGCGTCTGTGCTCTATCGAGAACGCAAAGGTAATTACTAAAATGTCTCTGTCTTCATCCGCGCCCTCATCGGTCACCCGAACCGTATCGAAATTCGCTGCTTCGCCTGACCCTCGCCTCGTACTTCAAACAAAATACAGTTGATTGGCGTCTTCGAGAACATGCATGTCGGACATGTCTGCTCCGCGATTTTCGTAAATCGATCGTGCTTACTCACGGGAGGCAGCGACATGGTGATTTGCGGTTGGGAGTACATACACGGGAAGAGGCCCGACTTCAAGATGGAATTTTGCCTCCGTGGTCACAAGGGGAAGGTCCTGGCGCTGGCTGCTTCTCAAGTGTACAGCTTAATCGTCAGCGGCGGCGATGTAAGTTGGAGTCTTGCCCACCTGCTCTTAACTCTCACCGAATTTGGTAAATAGTGGACTGACAGGTCGATCGGGTGCTTTTGGTTGATGCCTTTATACGCATCGGATAGGACAACTGTGGGATAATTTGGGACTTGAACCGTCACAAGTACGTGCGAACCCTTCCCGCCCACGAAGCGCCCGTTACGGCGATATCGATAAACGAAAATACGGTAGATAAAAGCCCTTGGTTGGTGTGGGAGTAGGACTATTGAGGCGGGTGGCGAGGCGAAAAGAGCGCATGCTAACGGAATCTTTTAAGGGTGACATCGTGACGGCGACAAACACGACCATTAGGCTGTGGAGCATCAACGGGGACCTGCTTTTGTGCAAAGTGGCGTCTTCGACTCTGTCCGACCCGATACTTTGCTGCGAGATATTCGAGGTGAGAGCTTTGACTTGATTGGATTGATTTCCCAGGCCATTGCTATCGTTTGTTCATCTGAATTTCTTCTATCCAGGGGAGGCTCAACGAGGTTTTTGAGTCTTGTCTTATCTTCACAGGACACCGAAAGGGCAAGTGCGACCCCCCGGGCACAGTTCCGGGGGTCTTCTGGGACCGGCTAGCATTGCATATTAGCAAAGAAGCCTCGCCATGCTAAACCCCCCCTCTGTTTATGAATTTCGCACTTACTAGGACACCTTAAGGTGTGGAGCAAGGTTGCTGTTGAGGATGCTAGCTCTGGTGATCCAAGAGAGGACCTTCGGCTATTGCGAACACTCGAACAGCACACGAATCCGTCCGCCTTACTTCACATTCACATACCCAGGTGGGGATTCAAGGGCTTCCACCGCTTCCGTAACCCTTCTCTCCCTCGCTCTCTCTAATTCATCTTCCATGAACCAGCTCGCAGAGGTTCCTTATAACAGGGGATGCTTCAGGCCGGATCTACGGGTGGATGTTGCCGGATGGGAGCGGGACGGACATCCACTATGGCGCGGGCGATGCGTGCGTCAGCTGCAACTTTAAATTCACAGTGATTGAGAGGAAAACAAACTGTCGAAGCTGCGGTGGTAAGCTAGGAGGAGTGCCGGGGCTGGTACTCGGTTTTTTTCTATCATCGCATCCCCCTGACCACGATGAGTGAGGCGGGGTTGGCTACGATTATTGCTGACATCGGGCGGTCTCACAGGCCCACAGTGCCCATCTTGCATGGAACTCTCACCGGTGGATAAAAACCTCCGCGTCTGTATCGCTTGCAGCGCGAAAGTTTCGGCTTCGCTCAGGTTCGTTAATATGATTCGTGGGGTGAGGTCCTTGGAGACCGGGCTTCATGGACAAAAAAGATGCTAATATATACCGAAAACACAAAAGAGCGCGTGCATCCGCATGAGAGTTTGGGTGCTGGGGCGCAGACTTGGGAAAGCGGTTATCTCAAGAGTGCATTTGTAAACTTGTTGTCAGACTTGATGTTTTCACAGCTGTAGCTATTGTTCGTTTTTGTTTTCCTGTAGTTCGATGAAGTTTACGCCCCATCCAATGTTGTCCCTCGCCCGCTCCCAGCGTGAGGCTGTGGAGCGAGAAATTACATGGAAAACTGAAGGATCAGGTGCTACTTCGACGGCGACAGAAGTCTCCTCCTCTTTCCGATTAAGTAGCTCACAATTTCCAGACAGTTTGAGTACACAAAAAAAAGAACAAAGAGACGAGAAACACGCCCTTTGAGGCCAAGACCCCTCAAGACCCTCGACTGAAGACGCTGAGTCATCATCGCTCTGGAGTGGTAGACGAAACTCGTCGGGGTTGCGCTCTTCCTCGTAGCTTGGGCCCCCGCCCAAGTGCGGCCACGGAGAATAGGGCGCCTGGGCCGGGAGTTGTGGCTCGCTCGTTGTCGCCGTCGCCGTCGCCGTCGTCGTCCTCTTCCTCGTCTGCCTCGCATCGGGGTTTCATGGGGACGTTCTTCATCTTGGCGGACGAGGCCGGTACCTGCTTCTTTGGAGGATGGAATCTGTTGGTTGGGTTGGCCTTCTTATGGTAGTGAGAGTATTTTAAATTTGCCCTCGAAATGAAGTGACGCATTCGCGGATGCGTCGGGAAATGGGCCCTTCTTTCCTGGCGAGGTTGGATCGGCAAAACGAGGCCGGGCATGACCGTCGGCGGTATTAAATAACAGAATAGGGGAAGACAGTGTGGGGGAAGAGCGGTCTGCGAGGCATTTGTAGGCGATATGCATGGTCTTCTTAACACCCCGCCGCCGCCATCCCTCTTAACCCCTTATCTAGGAACAAGTAAAGGACCTGTAAATGAAAGAAGAGCGCTACGAAAAACAAATGGCGGGCATCGCATCGGAAAACAAGCGCCCCTCCGAGCCTCGTCAAGCCGCGCTCGCCGATTACGATCCACTTCGCCGCGAGCTACTGCACTTTCTCTTGAAAATCAGTGTTGAAGTCCTCGAGGCTGGAATCGCCTTTGCGTGCCCTGGAAGAAGATTGATAGTCGAGTTGGGGATTGGGAGTCAAGGTTATTATGGAAGAGGCAAACGTAGAGTACGACCAGATGAGTCGCAAAGAGGAAAGCCCGATAGGATCAACCTCGCAGCCTGGCAGGTCGCAAAGGCATCATAGAAGCGGCCCCCTACGAAAGCTCACGCAGCGCAACGACGTACCCATATCTGTGATAACCCTTAATTATGAATTATGATTCAAGGTGACGTACTCTGAATTCTCGACTTCAGCGGTCGAGAACCGGAGGACGTGGCGAATCGGCAGTACGTACAAATCAATGCATGGCTCAAAAATGTAGCATCTGTTGACATCCTCTCCAATCTCAGCGACCAGTCGGCGAAAGCAAAGGCGAAGTAAAGAGTTGGATTATCCCCCACTGATTGCCTGATCTTTCCATGAAGCAACGTTTTTCTATCACTCCTTCACCATCGATGGACCTTGAACGGTGGTGCATCAAAGTGTACGGCTACTTGAAAATTAGATTTCCAAACGATTTGGCTCCAGACTTCCCACCGAAATGAGTGACAGAGTCGCTTTTACTTGTCCTAGAAGAGGATTTGATGAACGAGATGGGAGGAAACTTAGGGCACTTGTGGGAGGGACAGATGAGCCTCATGACGGAATGCCGACATAATCAATCTCGCGGTTTGATTTATGCGTATTGCTGATTCGGCTTGCACTGCCGAGGTGAACGATTCAGGTTACTCTATCCTGCACCATGAGCCAGTGCGAAGTATTGGTCGTCACAGACAAGGTGCGTCGATACGCTGCGTGAGCTTTCACAGGAAGCCAATTCGCTGGTCCTGTTCGTAGATGAGACTCCGCGTTCCTCGGTTCCAAGCAATCATTAAGTATTTACTTTCTTTACCCCTTCCTTCAGATGATCTCAAATTCATCGACTTGCATTATTTACTCACCCGACTTTATTAGGATCCTATTTACCGGAAACTTGCCTCCCACCCCTGAAGATATGTCTTGAAGCTGGCGTCCTTTTCGACTTTCGAACGATTCGCACCGCTCCCTACTCATATCAGATATCAAGTGGGTGGATGGGGGAATAGCTGTGATCCTTTGCGCCCTCCCGATTGCCGCCTAACCTTGAAACATCGCCTCGACCTCCGCAGATCAAATGGCTAGAATGTCAATCAATAGGACCACCGCACCACGTCATGGAGATGAATTACAGATGATTCCAAGGGATGTATTTTTCCACTCTTATACCCCAAACCTCCCCCGTCATGAGCGGCCCCACATTGCCTCGAAGCGAACTAAAATGAATCGAAGCGAACCGAAACTTCGGCTTGATTAGCTACACATTCACTCAGAACTGCCACAAACGCTCTTAGAACCGACGATTCACTGACTATAACTACGGATGAGGCTGCTAATAGGGATTCTGGTGCGCCAGCATCTTCACCGCCTCGATCTGCCCCGCGTAGTAGCACTCGTGGAAACATATCGAGCCTCCATGTGAGGTATTGACGTTGCAGGGGCCAATGAACAACCACCCGTCGATTTGAACACGCTCCGAAATGTCTACACCTTCTTCGTCGACGGCGAATGGGCGCAATGCGTCGGGGTCGAGCTCGAAGTCGACCTCCTCCGGCTCTGCGGGTTCTACCTCGGTTGCGTAGATGGGTAGACCTTCGGGCTGGGCGGGTGGTACATCTTCGACCCTATGCTCTTCCGCCCCGTCATCGGCATCACGGGGGGCAGCGGGGATGATCGGCGCCCCTTCTGTGGCGTGGTTTTCTGGGACGAAACCCATCACGCAGTCCCACGTCTCCCCGTCGGCGGGTTCGGCATCCCACGGGTTCGGCGACTCCGGTCGATTCGCCCCAGCGTTAGGAGTCATCTCCTGTACGGCGGGAACCGGCGACGGCGCCTCAACACGCGGAGGCTCGGGCATGTCGGTTCTATGACCCAAGGAGGACACCCCATTAATCGGAAAGTGCTATTTGAGTGAATCATGAAGGAGATTCGGGGCAAGTAATGAAAAAACGCAGACCAGCAGCTCACGTTCCGTCCGAATCCGTAAATGAAGCAGCATCAGTAGCAGCACGGCGGGCGTTTTGAATTTCCTCAAACTCGGCCCAGCCCCCATCATCCCCAACCTCTTCACCCTCCCATGGGTCCGGCAAGTCCACCCCGTTATCAACGCCAGCGTCCCATGGATTTAGGGACGCTGGGTGAGCTGCCTCCCTATGTTCAGCCGGCAGATCCGCAGCCGTAGGGGGAGCTGGCGACCGTGTCTTTAAACGTGGAGATACGGCCATGCCCGTCTCCAGCAACCTCGTTGATGCCCTATCAGTCAGGAAGTGAAATATGAGTGAATCATGAATAGGCGTTGAGATCATGAACTGAAAAAAACGTAGACTATCAGCTTACGAATCGCCTGAATCCGTATCGGAAGCAGCGTCAGCTTCTACTGCGCCGCGGGCATTTTCAAGCTCCTCAAACTCCCCCCAGGCCAGTTTATCCCCCTCACCCTCCCATGGTTCCGGCGACGCAGCCCGCATTTCATACTGGGCTTCTCCCGGAGCTGATCCAGATGCATCGATTCTGCATGTTTAGCGCGGCTCGCATCAACAATTTCCATAATTTCTTCCCAACTTCCAATGGCGCCACCGTCCCATGGGTTCGGGGATCTGGGTTATGCTCTGCGTGCTGAGTGGTGTTTCGAAATTGGGTTGCTGGCTCGCATTGATTTGCGAGGCCCCCCCGGTTGGGGAAGACGTATGGATTCGATGAGAAAGCGACGGAATGGGATATCGACAGAAAGAAGGAAAGATTGCCGACTGCCCTTTGTGGCACGCTGTTCGGAATAAGTCGAGGGTCGATTAGATCAAGAAAGGATTGACAATACTGATAACAGCATCGGCTTACCAAGGCCTGAAAGCAGAAGGTGACGGCGTTATTCCAGCCACCGGTAATCTAGCCTCTGCGTAAGCAGGGAAAACCAGATGGTGGGAGGGATATGTCGGATCAATCCGCAAGGCTACTACCGATACGATCTTGAGCGTGAAAAACGTTTGGAGAGCGACGTTGAACTCTATCCCAAGTTCGTTGGGTATCTCGATCGATCCAGGCCGGGGGAGAGGAGACCAAGGAGGCTGTCGGGAAAATTCGGCTGGTTGCCGTGCTTCAAAGCCAGGCGGCGGCGGTCTGTTTGCCTGCTTTTTCTGGCGTGCTGCGACGACGTTGACCGGGGCTCGGGATATCGCTCGCAGTTTTTCGGACTTTTTAATGCCTCCTAAAAGAGTTGAAGTCAATTCAATGTCACTTAATTGCGGCAGAGAATCTGATGGCCTACTCAAGCCCAAAGTTCCTTTGATACCTTTCTCTCCTCTCCTGAAGGCTGGTGATCGCTAATGCGTCTATCCGCTCCATCAAATTCACCGACATCCTGCTCCTTGCCCTGATTTGAAAAGCGTGTTGGAGGAGTGTTCAGTATCGAGCCATGTCAGTAATTCGTCTCGGAAACGTAAAAAATCTACCTCGGATTTGGGGGAGAACAAAATCACATCCTGGGGAGAACGCGGCGTTGGGGTAGTTTGAAGCTGTGTTCATTTCTTCGTCCCCTACGGCTTTAATACTCTTTTGCTCCCCCTCATATTCGCGACCACTTAAATCGGGATTGTTCTACAGATGAAGGTGATGAGAAAAACCAACATAAAAAGCCCGACACGTTTTGAAATTGTTTGCCAGCTCTAGCTCGCCGCCTTACCACTATCCGGTCCAACGGGATCCCAAAATCTCCGGTGGGCGTGGTCGTGAATTCTCTTTTTGCGCTGTTATGTAACAACGGATCGAGTTATTTGATTTCCAGTCTTTACTCTTCAGCCTCTACGTAATTTCGAACACTTATTGATTCAATGATGAGAGCCAGAAACCCCACCTCAGTAAACTGCCTATATTCGCCCCTTTTCTCGATTTCTTAATCAATCTCTTGATCCGTATACCCTTCTGGATGCTCCTTTGGCCTTGTCGAATACAGTAATGGTGAGTTTAGGAGGGGATTCGAGGAAGAATCAATTGCTGTAACCAACAGACGCAGAGAGTGTCTCTCAATCTCACGTTTGGTAGGTCTGCACATGCGGATGGCCAGGTTCTTGAACGGGAGGTAAATTGCAAACGCAAGAACCATGACCTCCGCCATACTAGCTAAGACGACTAGCACGATGGCGAGGAAGAAAAGGAACCCGACGTTCTGCGCACCAGTCTTAGGTGATATCGTGCGAGTGCTACTCTTCTTCGATATCTAATATCCGAGGAGAAGATCGAAGGCAGGCGGGAGTGAGAGCGACGATGAAGAGCCATGTGGTTAAGTATCACACATACCTTACGCTTCGACTTTCTGATCGAACTTCTTTGTGATAGACTGGATTGTGGCGCCTTTTGCCAGTATGGTCTCTGACCTGACTGCTGGTCGGGTTTTTGCGATGACTATAAGGAATGAAAACAGATAAATTAGGGGAATCATCATTAGTCCTATGTCGCTTTGACTCCATAGATCGAAAATGCACGCTATCCTGAAGCACATCAAGCCCTCTCACCTGCCAGCGGGCCTTCACGGGCTCAATGCCCTCCTCGAAGCCCTCAGCGCGCGCGCCACAAATAAACGCATCGCCTGGATCAACCGTCCTTGGGAGCGTGACCATTACTGTCGAGGTGCCATACATATTGAGCTGTCATCCTCCGTCGCAACCTCGGCCTGCGGGACACTGCAGAAAACGTCCCCGTCGCCCATTGGCCGTTCTAAGGTACTGCATGTGGGAGTATCCGGACGTGTCTTTTCGATCGAGATAGGCTTTGCCGGCGCATCGCCGGTCAGCTGGTGGTAGCAGTGGGGTAGAGGTTGGATGATTATCAGATATGAGGTTTCGACTTTGCAGACACTTTTCACAATAGGAATTCTGACTGACCATTTGGGCTTCTACTTCGACCGCTAGCTCTGAACGACCATCCTCCTCTGATCCGTCTCCACCCCTACGTCCCTCCGGCCCTCCCATCCCCCTCTACCCCCAGCGGGCCAATGCCGACCCAAAGCGGTTTCCGCCGGCCGCGCTGCCTGAGCAGTCGCAGTGCCGACCATTTGACCACTGCACATAAGGTCACCCTCAGTAACGGGGTTACAAATAGTCGGGGCGATACAGCTTGCACCGCTACCACCGGGCAACAAGACCTCGGTCTGCGCGACGATGGTCTGCATCCTGCAGACAAGGTCGTCATCGCGCTGTTGACCGGCCGAGGTGCTGATGCCCGACGGCTTGTCAGTGCTCTACTTTTCATCCGAGGTAAGAGGAGCAGGAGTGCCAATGGAAGACTGGTATTAGGATTCAGGTAGGGGTCGGAGAATTGTCAGATATGATTTCCAACCTTTCCGACTCTGAAAATTGCTGCAGCGACTCACTCTTTCGGCCACGACCCCAACATCTAGATCCGCGTCAACTTTATCCGCGTCTGAAACCTCCTTCCATCCACCCCGCGATCCCTCCGCCCGTCCCCCCTCGGCGAGCACATGCTAACCAAACGAAGCTCCCGTGTCCTCCGTCCTCTTCCGCGCTGCCCGTGCAGTCGCGGCACCGACCCAGCGACCGATGCTCAAGAGGTAACCCCCCGAACCGGAGTCGCCAGGTGCGGGAGTGACGCAGCGTCTACCGCTACCAACCTGCATCTCGAACTTACGACGATGGTCTGCACGCTGCAGACAAGATCGTCGTCACGCGCCGAGGTGATGCGAAGTGGAGTGCCGGTGGCGTGCTGGTCGACGGAGGTGTCAGGAGCAGCGTTGGTTTACTGATAGAAGGAGTCAGATTGGGTCGGGCGATAGTCAGATACATTGCTCCGACTTTTGGGACGCTTTTCGGACGCCGAATTCGCAGCACGGACTGACCATTTTGGCTGCCATCCCCCTGCCCTTCACAAAGTCACAAACGGACAACACTTCACCCACATTGTCCTGCCCAACCCACTCCCTCTTCTGGAAAAATGGGCCGGCATCAACGAAGAATCCGTCGATTTCTGGGGCGTCGCCCGCAGGCACACGTCGAGACGGTCCTCCTAGCGTTGCCTCAGACGCGGCCTCGTCAGTGGCGCGCGCCATGTGAGGAACGAGGTCAGACTTGGGCGTTTCGGCGCAACCTTACTACAGCGAGGCCGGAGAGAGATGGGATGTCGACTGGTTGCGGAAATTCTGATTGTGCGAAGAGGGCTAATGATATTTAGCTATTTGGACTAGAGCGCATTGGCGACAGAGTGCACCAAACTTCCAAGAAGCGCTGGCATCCGTCGCGTGTGTTACCCTCTCCCCCTGCGCAAAGCAAGCCCACTGCTCGACAGTGGCCCCCCATCCCACATCTCATGCCAGCCGGCGATGGATGTCTGGGGAGCATGGTCGAGCTTCACGATATCCATTTTGGCGTCCGGTTACTGTGGCTGGGCCAGCAGGAATGCAGAGAGCGCAACGGATACGCTGATCACGATCTGCATTGCCAACACTTTGAGCGAATATTGGTCTTAGGGGAGAGAGCGGGATTCGGGAGGGGGGATGAATTGACAGCGCGCCGCCGAAGCGCTCGCGGTCGTGGCTGTGGCGAGCTTCATTTCACGCTCATTTGCGAACAAATTAATTCATTTAAGCCGTCTCCGTCAACAGATTCTTGCTGACGGCCTCCGGAGATCCTTCCCGAGTCGATCGTTATCATCATGGACTCGGCTGAGTCAGAAGATCTGACCTCTAATCCCTTTCTGCTTGCCGTTACGAAGAGGTACCGTTGGATGAGGCCTTGAAAACTGGTGCATCGGTTCTTGAGGACATTGCCCCCATTTCTTTCAAAAGCCCTCCTAATCCCCCCCCCCCCCCCCCCCCCCCCCCCCCGCGGCTCGTTTTTATTGCTGCAAAAGGTATCAACCCATTTACTCAAGTCTCACTCGCAATGGCGACTGGATTCTGCTGGTTCCGGTATGATTCTTGAGTCCCGTCACCTGGGCAGTCCGAGCGAAGTTTTGAGAACCCGGACATTAGGGCAGCTCGCGCGGGAGGGGCTTGTGAGTCGGTCTATATGGAAAGAAGTAACGGTGGACATCGGAACCTATTCAATAGAATACCGGGGTCGCTCGAACAGAACGTTTTCGGAAGATTGACCCCTCCACGACATTCGATATCAGATCTCGGCCAGTCTGGAGTCGCTTTTGAGTGACGTGGAGATTACTGAAGATTTTGTAGGTGAGCGTTTTCGGACGTCGAGATTGGAGGGGTAACAGCGGTACGAGTTGGGATGAGCGGTAAAGAAAAGATCCCGATAGAATCACCTGCGCACGATTAATTTATTGATGCGCGATATTATATTCTATTGCAGCAACCCACGTCCTTCGTCCGTCCACCACAGAAGTCGACTACTCAGAATATGTCACCCTGAATAATAAGGCGGTGCGCATGGAAGATGGTTTTATTGTCACAGATAAAGGTTCGTGGTAGCCCTGCCCGATAGTTCATGTTAAGCAAACATGCAAAGTGCTCATCATGCAGCTCCGTTGCAGGGTTTTCGGAATCCCGCAGAGTGCGGATTCTATTCGACGGTAATTATGAATCCTCGACTCATTTTATCGCGAGCGAAGTCGGAATGTGAGCGTTATTTTTCGCTCATACTGAGTTTTTTTTTATGAGTCAAGATCTACATTTTGATGAAAGCGCTCGGCCTGTGATGATCTACTGCATCGACCAGCCGCTCGTCCGACGAGGGGAGGGAACCGCATTGATTCTGGTTAGTATAACTACTGTCCAGAAGATTGAGTTAGTCGCCTTATCTATCTAACCTCTTCATCTGAATAAAGAACGATGAAGAACGGCACGTTGCTGAGTCTGTCGTTGGGTAAGTGAGACCTGCAGAACAAGCCTACCCTCCGGCCTCACTCGATTCATAGACTTTCTCCCCCACTTCTAACATAAGCCTGCTCCCTAGCCTTCCAAAAGTCCTTTCCGAAATTGATGGTGGCCCGACCCAGTTGGCGCGGATCGATGAGCTCATCTTGAGCTTCAATGACCAAGTCGCGACTCTCGAAGACCTCGATGCGCTCAAGGATCGCATGAAGGCCCTTCTCAACGCCTGTTTCCATATCATTGAGTGCATTGACCCAGAAGCTATGACCGCCGTCCTCCGCCGACATTCTCTGCTAAGTGCTGAAGGCGCGACGGTCCACGATGTCATTTATCAGATGGCGGAGACCTATCAGATGGCGGAAACCTACGACATTGTTTACTTTCGCATTTCGTCTGCTCATCGAGCACAGGACTCAACTATCGCAAGGGAGATGAACGAGCTTGCGCATCTAGATTTGCCGCAGTTAGGCGTTCCGCCGCATCTGGGCCCGAATCTGGTCATCGCGACGAAGGCAGGTGGATAGCGAGTGTTTGCGGTTCGTGACGATTTCTTTCTTATTCACAAGAATTCCGCCTGATATCCTGTTCCCTCTTGTTCCCCTTGCTCATATGTAGCGATTTGCATCGCTCTCCACCCTCCGAACACCGTTCGAAAAAATTATGTGCCTGCTCCGAAGCATACATGCGCTTAGCGCCTCCTCGATCGGTATGCTTCTACCGCCGACTATCACCGTTCCCTCCCCTCTCGGTAGTTGTTGCCCTTGGCACTCTACACACACAATCTAACACAAGTCACGCCCTCCAATCGAACAAAAAGACCCCACCGCCCCTCCCCCATCCCCGTTAACTGCAGACCTCCTCATCCCGCTCCTTATATTTATCGTGATCCGCAGCAAGACTATGTGCCTCGCGTCGAATCTCTACTATATGGAGCATTTCGTTTTTGAGCACGATGTTATTGGCGGAGAATATGGTGCGTTGCTTTTTCCCTAGAGCCACGGACAAGCGCTGCGTTCTTGCAGGTGATTCCTAATCCCTAACCCCTACCTCTAAAGGTTTCGCTCTGTCTTCACTAGAAGGTGTCGCGAATTACCTTTCGACTCCCCAGCCGACCCTTCACCGTGCCTCAGCTCGTAACTTGGCATTCTGGACCGCTATCGAGACGGGGGAAATAGGGTTAGTCGAATCTGCCTTCGACCATCACCAGCGACCGAACTTCGGCGGCCAGGTGGATGGTGATGCCGATACCCCACCTTCGCCCGCAACTGCCTCGCTCGAGAATATTGTGGGGACCCGTAACGAGGGGGGAGAAGATGCCGTATGCATTGCGACGAGGTCGGGGCAGGTCGAGGTCCTTAGATATCTCCTTGAAATCCAACATCTTTCGCCAACGACGAAAACGTATGCCCTCGAAACTCCCCTCCATCTATCTGCGCATCATCCGATTCCGTCTATTCCTGCCCTTCTCATCGCCCATGGGGCCGACGTTAACGGTCGCGACGCTGTCCTTGAAACCCCGCTCCACTACGCCTCGCGTCACGGGACGGACAGAACCATTGCCCTCCTTCTATCTCACTCGGCCGACCCGAACGCACAATCCACCACACTCACCTCCCCGCTCCACCTCGCTCGCGACCCCGAAACCGTCTCCGCACTTCTCGCTCACCCGGATACAAATCCCAACCTCGCCTCTCGCACCGGCACTACCCCAATACTGTATCACGCCCAGCACGCCGCAACTCCGACCGTGCTCGCGATCCTCGCACATTCCGCTACCGATCCCCGCGCCGCGGACGTCGGTGGCCGCACCCTGCTCCACCTTGCGTGCTTCCGCGGGTACGGCGACATAGTCGAAGCCCTCCTCACGCGCGGCGGCGTCGATATAGAGAGTAGAACACTTAGGGGAAATGCACCTCTCCACGCCGCGAGCGATGCGGGGCACCTAGATATCGTCGGGATGCTCCTTAGGGCCGGCGCGGACCCTAGGGTAAGGAACGGGCAGGGCAAACGCGCGGGCGATCTCGCAAGGAATGAGGCTGTGAGAGAGATTTTGGATGGTGAGCGGTTGGTGGGGGTGACGGCAACGGTGTGTCCTGTGTGTGTGTGTGTGTGTAGGGCGGGTGACGAATGTCGAACGGGGAAGGGGAGTGATGTTCTCAAAACGAGAGTGGAGTCTAACGCCCTTCCTCGTCGCCTTCCCTCCCGACCCTATTATAGACTATACCCTCTTCCGCACTCGCAATTTCCACAATGATGAGCGCGGCGCCGCCGTCCTCCGCTGGGTTATCAATCCCACAAGCGAACCCTTGTTCGTTGTCAAATCTGGGCAGGTACCGCATTCTTAGATCCTTCCCTCACTCAAATTTCCCGCCTCTACTGCCTAGTACTGACCCGTGCTATTTCCTGTTATGAAAGTACCCCGATATATCTACCATCACGAGCGTTCAGAGGAAGTTAAAGGAATTCGAATTTCTGCGCGAGCAGGTTAGCACAAGGACTTGCAGCAGGGACATACATGCGCTTGCTGGCCGGACGACGGGGTGCTTATTATTTAGCCGTTCCTCATTAATCCCGCTTCGCCTACGGGAACCCGCCGCTAACTGATTAATAGATACTCACAGAATGTCCGGAGGCATGCCTGTGAGTTGTGTATCGTTGAGCGACCACTGCTAGCAATTCGGCTCATGGTACTCCATCGCTCACTTCCCTTTACTCCAATCCTTGAAAAGGCCCGACCTCAGCGACCTGCTCGCCACATTAAACATCGCCGCGCCCATCAAATTCAACATCCACGCAGTTTTGAAACGGATAGCTAAACGATTGAGTGAGTTTTGAGCTCTCACGCTCTGGTTATTTGCAAGTGCTCGGTGACCTCGTCTGCTTCTTCATTCTGACTTGCCCCGCACCCTCTGCACATTTGGGTCTAGACGTATTTCTCCAGTTTCTGCTCGCGCATCCTCACTTTCAGAACCACGAGCTGGTCTGGGAGTTCCTCGTTGTCCCTGAGGTCGAGGTATTGAGATATGAAATATCCCTCATCAGTTCCCTCTTGCCCCCGACCTCACCCGCACACTCCTCCCCACGATATACCAAAGACGGAACACATCAGGACCCGCACATCCTTGAAAACTATGTCGCAGATGGAATCGGTCCACGAAAGCTACGCGCCCTTTGTTGAAGATCTCGAAGGTGCCGACGTAAGGTTCCGCCGCGTAGACGAGTACAATGGAGTCGTGGCTGGCGCTGTCAAGGCTGTGGGAGTTGCGGCACGTCGGCTTGGGCGTTGTCGGAAAGGTGAGCTCTTTTCCGTTTTAGATTTGGATTCTTGGCGTGAGATATTCGCGATGGAATCGGCGCCGCGTTCTTTTTGATGCATGTAGGGGCGTTTGCGTTGGAGGGGTTCAGATTTCGTGGAGGTCTTCTCAGTCGTCGTTGGCATACCCTGGACTTCCTGGGTGACCGCGATCTATTTAAAACGAGGCATGACCGTCCGCTCTTTCAAACCCTTGACCCCTTTAGATTTCTCTGGTCAACTGCGAATCCTGCGCTTTTATGCTACTCGGCCAACCTCCTTACTGTTCGATAAGGATAAGGGTGTTCTCTCTGAAGTTATGAGTCGCATGTGTGAGGTGTCTGCAAAGCAGGTTCGTATGATGGCGATAACTCACGGGGTGAGGGGGG
>KZ993820.1:0-38808 GCA_003614705.1 Blyttiomyces helicus | reverse complement strand
GTCAGGCGTCTTATGCGAGAGACGATGACCAGCAAGCAATCAAAGGACACTCAGCATAGCACCCGCGTTTGAGAGGACAACCTGGAAACCATCAAGTTTCGGCAGAACCCGTTGTTCCTCCCGCGGACCAAGTACGCAGAGGTCGTGCATCACTTCGCGCGCGAGACGGTCCAAGACGGGACAATCGCGCTCGCCTACTTCAAGTCCGGGGACATGATCGCGGATGCACTGACCAAGGCTCTCCCCATCGCTCAACACGTTCGTCTCACAAGCCTGAATGGCCTGGATGCGGGGGTCGTTAAAGGGGACTGGAAGTCAGGTGTCAGGCCATCGAGGCTGATGATCCGTGGGGAAATAATGAAATGAGGATGGATCTCAATGAGAGGAATCAAACATTCTTTCGATTTTTGAATTTGGTTGGGTGTAGCAGGAGGGGCGAGAGGAAAACTTTCGGTCTGCCTGGTAGGCGCGTACGATTTAGTGATCAATTTCAGAGTTTAAAATGGATCAGATCGGATCCGATTGGGTAAAATCGGATCATAAATTCTTCCGGACGCGATGTGCATTGTAAGTACATAGTGGCGGGTGCGGGACAGGGTTGGACTTCGGCGTCTTGGTGCTGAAGTCAACTGTCCAGGTATTTGGAAGGGGCATCTGTGTAGACCCCGTGAAGGAGGATGAGGGAGCTGAACAATACACCTACGTCTTTGTGCTGAAGTCAACCATCCAAGTGTTACCACCTCGCAACAACACCAGTCTGTGTGTCTGCCTTGACAATATCCTTCAGCGCCTTCAGCGCTTGCCTCTTCTGCACCAGGAACGTCACTTCCATCTAGTGACTGTATTCTTCGACGAAGATGAAGTACCTTGATCCTCTGTGGGACGGGACTTTCATAGGCCCAGCGTTGTTGACTTGGATGAGGCGGGTTAGCTTGTTCTCTCCTGCTTCCTCTATCGTCTTCTCCTTGGGGATGTCTGTTGCGCAATACTTCGCCATCATGTATGGCTAGCAGAGCGTCCATTTACCGCGGAGATCGTCAGTGTCAAGCCCCTCCTCTTGCGAGGTGTTAACACTGGGACAGTTGACTTCAGCACAAAGACACTATGTGTATTGTACAGTCACTTCACCCTCCTTCATGGGGGCTACACAGATGCTTCCAACAAATACCTAGGACGGTTGAACTAAGCTCGGTGACGCCCAAGTCCAATCCTGTGTCGCGCCCGCCACTTTGTACATTGAAAACACAACGAGTCCGGATTAATTTCTGATCTGATGTGATTTCACCAGATCAGATCCAATTAGATCGATTTGGGCCGAGATAGAACAAGAAATTGGACCTGGCTACCAGGCCTACCCACAGCTTTCCTCTTGCCCCTCCTGCTACGCCCAACCAAATTTTGTGATATTAAGTGTGTTTGATTCGATTCCTCTCATGGGCCCTGCACTCAGGTGTGATATAAGAAATTATTCATGATGCACCCTACTCAAGGACATCAGGTGCCTCGATCCCCACCATGTGTTTGTGATTGGCAAAGAACAAAGCTGCAAGACATGAGCAATGGCTAGGCCACAATCAAGCCCTGACTTCCCATAGAGCCCAATCAAACAACTCCATGGTATAACCTGACACACCCTTTAAAAACGTGACTGGCTGCAAAGAATGTCGTGTGAACCCCAACAATGCCGGTGCCCTGCTGTTTGGTGACCAGCATGAACTGTACAAAATAGTCAAATGTACCGCCTTTCCACGCCTCAAGGAATTTTTCGTCTTCATATGCAGTTCCTGTCATGGGGATAAAACTCGCGGGCTCTGGCCCTGGCCACCGGTCAACCTTCATGAGCAGGCTAAGATGATGGCAGGTCCCTCAAGTCCTTAGGTCTGAAGCCACCTTTGGAATTATCTCAATCCTCTGCAAACACCCCCTGTAGATTGCGCCCCGTACGTAGATGGGAGGGTAATCGTTCTCTGTTGACCTTTGGCCTACTTCTGCCTTCTTTCTATGGTGGTGCGCCTCTCCTTCTCGTAGCAGCTGGGGATGTATCTTTGCCCCCTTTGGGCTCCCTGAAGTCTAAAGACAATTCTCCGTGAGGATCTTTTCCCAAACATTGTAGATGAGGAGATCGGCGTTTGCTCATGGAAGCTCATGAACACCTTCCAGGTCTCTGGAAGGCTGTAAAGCAAAACCTTTTCATTATCCACACCTCCCCCATCGCCCCCTGCAGCCTATCGGCGAGCTCCTGGAAGTGTCTGACACGCTACTGCACTGTCCCGCATTCCATTCCCAGGGCATACAACTTGGGCATCAGCTGGTTCATGTGCGCTCTAGTGTGGGAGGTTGAGACCCGTCCAAAAGCATACCAGGCCTGCTTCGAAGACTGGACGTTCACTGCCACTTCGATCTGGCTCATTTAAAGAGACAGAGAGATGATTGAGTACACTGTTGTGTCGCTCTCCACCCATGCACAGATTTCCTCCTCCTTTCTCTTGCCTCCCCTTTGTCGCCTCTGACAATTCCACCCTTGTCCATGACGTTGACTGGGGGCAAGGTGCCTTGCCTGGGACAACAAGCCCTTGGCCCTTTGGTCATCCTTGCACAATGTACTGCGGTCTAGGTCAACTTTTTGATGCTGTAATCTCCAAGCGAAGTAGTTGGGCTTTCGAGCATGTTGGTTGCTGATTGTGTGCTTGAAGGTCGTTTGAAGAGTATACTATTGGAGTAGAGCTGATAACATGTTGCAAGGTGTAATCTCTGGGACGGCGGACTTAAGCACAAAGACACTACCTGTATTCTGCAGCTCCTTAACCCTCTTTCACAGGATCTCCACAGATACTTCTTCAATATACCACCTGAGCCGGTTGACTTCAGCACAAAGATACTGATGTCCAACCTTACCCTGCCCCCGCCACTATGTACAGAAAGACCACAGCCTGTCCGGACTCATTTGAAATCTGACCCCAAACTTGATATCCCAATCCGACATGTCAAACAGGTGGACCAACAGGCTTCCCCTTGCCCATACTCCTAAGCGCTACCATATTTCTTTGAGAGGAGAAAACGCCGGTACAGTTGACTTTAGCACAAAGACACTATGTAAATGGTTCCGCTCCTTTGCCTATTTCACGGGGTCTCAACAGATGCTCTATTTGGCAGAGACATATGAGATAGGTTGTGGGTTGGTGATAGGACAACGTTGTCTTAGGTTGCACCCATCCCCCTTTTGTGAAGTTGAACTCTTTGCTCAAGATATAAGGGGGATTGTAGGGATCTGGGTAGCCAGGCACTGGTGCGATGGATTTGCTCTGGGTAGGTTCTCAAACAATGCTTCCACACTATCCATCCGGGCCCTTGGCTTGTAGGCATACTGCAGTCCAAAGGAGGGTGCGCCATTTCTGTATAGCTGTTGGAAAGTTGTGGGTGTTCCTTGTGATTCTCGTTTGCCTATTGTCTGGATCTTGGTGAGGGCTATCACAAAGGTGCTTCTGCCCACTTGGTGACCACAGGACTTCACCTCTGAGACACTTGCTAGGATTCATGTTATGCTCATGTCGAGGGGGATGGCCAGGAGGTGGTTGATGTGCTTTTTGTGTTCACGCTCTGTTGAGAGTAGATGGTACATGGCCATAGTCTTGTTCAGCCTGAAGGGCATTAAATCTACTGCATCTGGGTGGCGCTCTTGTCGATACTAGCCTTGCAATGACGGTGGTTTGCGAGTAAGACATCGAAAACAGTGAATTGCTTGACATTATTGAGACCGTCGGTTATCTCCTGAATGTGAAAGAGAGGGTTCCAAACTTTTCCGCAATGGAGATAAGGCATCGATAGACCAGGCACAGACATACTCCTCTATCCCTCATCTTTGTGAAAATGGTTGGTGATCCCTAGTTCGATTGCAAGTGGCCAATCAATCGTATTTCAAAGTACTCATCAATCTACGTCTTCCGAGCCTCTAGCACTTTGCCGTGCAGGGGGCACATCAGGAAGAACCATGGCTACGCTTCAGGGTTGATGAAGTCAATAAGGAATTTGTATTTAACTCGGCCGTGCGCCAACCTTAGGTTGCGGCCGTAGATGATACCAAGCAGGCTTGGGAATGAGATTCCCAGAGGCTAAGGTGGGGTTCAGACTGCAGTTCAAAGACTTCCTGTCACGCTCCAGCTTGATAGAAGGTAGCGCGGCTTTAATCTACCAAACGGTGCAAAACTCATGAAGGTGTCGGGCCAGATGAAGTCCTATGATTATGTGGTATCCAATTGAAAAGCATTTCAAATTACGACATGGCGGCACCGCCCTAATTGTGTTCCTCCCTCACCTTGGAAGATTAATCTCGTCCAGACAAGACCATCCGGTGAAGGAATCGCATTTTGACCAACAGAGAACACAAAAAAACATCACGAACAACAAAAACAACAACCAGCCTCAATCGCCATCATTGTCACCACACTCTTGGCTTGCACCTCTTCACATCGATTGTGACATTCAAAAGGACACTCACCAACCACTGGGTGCAAATCATCCTTCACAGCACTATCTACTTCACAGTAGCCACTAACAAAGACATCCATATTGTTGACTTCAAATCTTAAACGAAGGCTATTTGCTAACCCACCATCAACAAGCCCAATACCTTGAGGCGTGCAACCAGCCTATCTCCCACAGTCTTTCACAATACTCTCCCTCCTTCCAGTCCCACATGATAAGCGCAGAGACTTTCATTTATGGCAGGCACTAGGCGATGCGCTTCTTCACACCCCTCGTAGATTGCGAAGCTGACAGAGACAGCAAAGGAGTCTATCTTGGCGTCTTACTGGTGTTGCTGTCTGCATTGACTCCTGCTGCACCTTGACAGTGACCAACACAGTCTGCTGCTGTTTGGGAACCAGTAAACTCTTCTGTTGTCCAGTGAGATTCCACTTCCACAACTAGTTCTCAGGGGGGTGGGGGTAAAGGGATGAGTGTTAGATTCAATCATAAAAAATTTGTTTTGGGTTATGTCCTTGAGTAGGTGGAGTCACACAATGAGTCCCAGGACCTGGCTCAACGCGAATTCATGGAGGTAGCCCATGGTAGAATAGCTTCAGGACATTAACATAGAAGCATGGGCAGATTCTGCTGATTTCGCTGGTGGATGTGTGGAGTTTCGAGTTGGACCCTGCCCCAGGATAGTGAGGGGCCTGACCCATTGTGCAATGAGCTTTGGAAGTAGCGCGGACCTAATCAGAAGGTTGATACCACCTGTATTATGCAGATCCTGATAGTACATTTTGATGACAACTCCTGCGCCACTGTGGTTTTAATATTTCACTTGCTCATCTTGGAATTCGCCACTGGTTGCCTGGAGGATCTCGCGATGGTCCGCCTCCAACTCATCATATTTCTCCTGCTTTCGAGAGTCACATGTCCTGGATGATGTTAGCTTGTTCAGACGAGAGTACTTGAAGGAGCTCAGGATACATTTGCCCGCTGTGAGGAAAGGAGGCCAGTATAGAGGGACTGTAGGGGTCGTGTTGATGTTGAACTTGACAAACAGGAGGATATGGGAACAGTTGTTGGCAAGGAGGTTGTGGTACAGGCACCTCATCTTCTTGACGGCCTGGATGTTTGGCTCCCACTTACTGTCAGTCTGCTGGTGCTGAGCGGTTAGAATAGAGGTGGTGATGCTAGCCAGGGGGGTGGAGGCCTGCCAGAAGGTGGAAGTGACTTTGCCTTTGCGATTCGTGACATAGACTATGGAGCATCAGACCTGCATGTAGACTAGCTAGAAAAATTGTTCCGCAAACTTTCCATACAAGGAGGAATCTGGGGGAAAGGTAGTCAACAAACTAGAGGCACACTTGGTATTCCTTGCCATGCGGTCAAGGTGATTTCGGCATGGCAAACACGTCAAACCCCTCTGTCTCTGAACACTGCAATGGAACAGAGAAAGGGTAAAGGAAGTCATGCTGACACTTTGGGTCCTGAAAACGTTGGCACTCCTGGCAGCTGGTGCGATAGCGTTGGGTGTCAACGAACATGCCCAGCAGGTGTTGAAAATGAGATGCAGCTTGATGAGAGGGAATGAACACAATTTACTTGATTAAATTCGGTTGGGCATGGCAGGAGGGGCAAGAAAAAACCTGTGGCTCTGCCTGGGAGAACCTTTGGAATGGGGGATTAGTTTCAGGGTCCGATATTAAATTATTGCAGGCCGAGTGTGCTTTGTATATACAAAGGGGCAGGCGCAGGGTGAGGTGGGGCTTCATTGTCATTGAAATGAAGTCTCCTGTCCAAGGTTTCTGGAACAACCAACTGTGTAGACCCCGTGAAAGAGGGTGAAGGTGCTGAACAATACAAATAGCATCTTTGTGCTGATGTCAACCATCCCAGTGATTACCCCTCAAACCACCTTGTGTTGGAGCTAATGGATGATAGCTGTCCATGGAAAACCTCTGTGAAGCTCAGACACGATGTCAGGGTGTTGAGCGCCCAAGACGGAAGCACACCAACCATGTAAACGGACTGGTAGCCTCATGGAGTGCATCTGTACTGACAATCAAAAGGACGTGTGTTCGATTTCTGGTCAATCTGTTTCAGCACCCAAATCACTAGATAGAAAGATGCTTTTAAAGTCTGAAAGACAATCTGCACCCCGTAGGTTGGTAGATTCCAACACGGTTGCAACACATGTGACCTGCAGATGGTCCCTCTATGGAGGGGAAGCGTTGGAGTTTACAGATGGTAGCAGTCCAAGCAAAAAACCTCTGCCACACACAGACACCCCAGTACAGGGTTGGGGTTGTTGGGATCCCATAGCGGAAGCCGACCAGCCAAGTCTACAGACTGTTAGCTCTTTGGAAGGGCATCTGTCCTAGATTCTCTGGGTCTTGGAGAGGGGGGTCAGGATGCTGCTTTGTCCAACATGGTGCCCAGAGAACTCAACCCCAGAGTCACTAGCGAGGCTCGATATTGAGGTGGTTCTTCTGAAGGATGGCTAGGACCTCATTGACGTTCTTCTGGTGCTCCTGCATGATCGTGGAATAGATGAGGATGTAGATGAGGTAGGCAATGACTAAGTGGTCATAGAGGTGTCCAAGGATGATGTAAGCCCATATACAGATGGAACAGAGTTGTTGCTTCATTCTTCTGGATAATATCTTTGCGGAACCGGTCATGCCCATTCGCATTTTTGTTGATATTAGGTTTTGTTGCAATTTGGTCCAAGTGCTTCAGCGGGGCTGTGCCGCGTGTCACGTGGATCTCCACGAAGCCAGGGTGCTGCATGTTGGTAACCAGCATGCACTGAATGATTTGGTTGAACTTTCGGACTCTTTTTGGTTTGTCTGGATTCGTCTGCCGCCTCCGCATCAACCTGCTTACTACTTGCATTGCGTAACTGAGATCTCTGGCCCCTGCTGTCATAAGGTTCTCCATATCTGCAAACCTCAGCATCACTTGTGCCATCATGACAAGCATTCAGATGCTGCTCTATGTGACCCCCCTTTGGAACAGCGTACAGGACAGCATTTCCTACTACAGCTTAAGCCTCTTAAGCTTGGCCTTCCGCGCTTACCTGTGCTGATGGCATGAATGGTGCAGTCTCTTTGTCCCATCTGATGCTCCGCCTGGAGGATATAGTCCTTCAGCACCTGTAGCGCTTGATCCTTCTGCTCCAGCTATGTCACGTCAATCCTGCGACGGTGGTCAAGCACAAAGACAGGGATGTGCCCTGGTCATCCGTGGGATGGCTTCCATCAGCCCAGCGATGTCAATGTGGATGACGAGAAGTAGCTCTTTCTCGCTTGCTTCCTCCTTTGATATCTACTTGGGGATATCTGTCGCGAGATGCTTCAACATCACGCAAGGCACTCAGAGCAGCCTCTTGCAGCAATGCAAGTCCGTGTCAAGCCCCACCGGCATTGCCTTTGACTCAAGCTCCTTGACCGTGTCAATGTTCGTGTGGCTGTCTCTTCAATGTTAAAGCTCAATGCTTGGCGGAGGGCTCGCTCTTGCTGCCAATTGCAGAGTCATCTGATCCATTGTGGGTGTCAACCATGAAAGGGCCTCCGTGAATTGTTGCAGTGGCCTTGCACATCCCCTGCTCATCCAGGACTCTCCAGGAGTCCACTGCAAACAGAGGCAGTCTGCCCCTTCCAGTCATTGAGGAGACAGAGTGTTCTGGCTACTGGCGCACCTTGGCAGGGACTTTGATGCCTCAATTGTGGTACATTGTCAACAGCAGAGCCAGTGTTTTCATCAGCAGTCCATGTTGCAAAGGGAATCTTCTGGGTTCACGCAGATGATGGTGCTGGGAAACATAGGATGGTTGTCAAAGAGAAAAATGGTCACTGGGAATTATATTGAAGATTTTTGAGCAATAAAAAGTGAATTGAAATCCCGAGAGCTACACATTCATCAGGATCATGACTGCTTTGGATGTTTTTGTTTTTTTACTTCCATCGAATTCCTTTTCCAATAGAAAGTTCTTTTTTTTGCTGATCATGTAGTTTTTATCCTGTCATTTGTTGAAGAAATTGTAAACGGAAAAAGTTTTAAATTTTTTTTCGTCTACGCTCTTGATAATACAATGTTATGTTTCTTAACTTCTTCAATGAGAATCTTGGAATTAAACATGTGCAAATCGTTTTGAACCGCTGTTGAATGGATCTCTGCCAATTCGATCCCCGTTCTTGTCTCTCCAAAGTTTTTAGCTGCATCTGTTGGTTCATTCTGGAAAACCCATAATTACCTTTTTCCAACAGACCTGATATTTTCAACACAGATGTTGAAGGATGGAAGTGGTTTGTATTAAGATATTTGCCATTCATTCACAAAGATCATCCTCTCTGTTTGGACTTGAAGCAATGAGATTGGTTGATATTTCTTCGTCGCTGAAACTGCTCAAACAACTAGCAAGACACATGAGCAGGTACTGTTGTTTTTCTTCATCCTTTGGCATGATACTCTCAAAAGGGTGGTGATTTCATTGCATCCTATTCCACATTGTAAGTTATTCTCCATTTTGAGAATGTTCTAGTTTTGGGATGGTAAACTCCAAAAAAGGAATTATAGGTGGCTCTCCAGGTCTCCTCCCATCACAGGTTGAAAATCTTGAACAGAATTTCTTCCCGCTTCCTGCAATATGGTTTCTCAATCTCTGTCTCTCAATAGTTTAAGAATATGATCAAAGTAAAGTTCACAAGCTCGCCTCAAATTTCAGTCACCAGAACATGTTTGCCTGCTGATGATAACCAGTGACATCTTCTGAGATTAAATGTTTCACTGGCCCTCTTCAGATAAGATGAGCATTTCTTTCTAACGCGATTTTCCAAAACATTTTCATTCCGTGAAATATATGCCCATTACCAGTCGCTTCATATATCTTTTCTTCGCAAATTGTTTTTGCCCGTGCCTGCTTGTCCTCCCCTCTCCCGCTACTGGACCCCACGAGAAATGCTTCTGATGTTTGCGAAAAAATTCGAAAAGAAAGTCAACATTTCCATATTTTGCAAGCACGTACTGCAGAATGATTTGACCCATATACGTGAGAGTCAGCCCACTCAACCCTTAATCTTTTGTCACAATTATGGAGACACTAAGTCCCGTCTGGGGGGTGCGGTCTACTCCTCCAGGCCTGGTCCAATCGCAAACAATAGTCTAAGGTTCATGGGGTTGCTGTGAGGTAGGTTCGAGACTGTTGGGCCACTGTAGGAAGAGATCAGTAAGTTTGTGAGGATTCACTTGCTCAACACTCCTACCGCCGACCTCCCCAATCCCCTCCCCCCTCCACCTTCACCCAGCCTGACAAAAGCATCAAGTCCCACTTTGACCCTAAATTGAAGTGTTTAAGGAGGGAGGAGACCCCAAGCAGCATATTTATTGGGCCAGAGCATCCATGGCGCGTTTGACTCTTGCATAGCCTCAGCCAGGTCAGGTGAGTAAGTGCAAGCTACCGTCATCTGCTGATGCCCACCCTGGACACCCTGCCATCTCTCTGCCCTAGAAAAATTGAAAGCCCAAATACCTGGAAGGAATCTGGGAGTTGTAGAGGCTGACAAATGCATCCGTTAGTCAGATGATGTGTGACAGTGGGGGCTCGAGGACTTAGCAAAGCTCTAGCCGGCTGAAAAGGAGTGCACTCCCCCACCAAGACATGAGTAAAATCGTGTGGCACATCTGTTGACGTTGCTGAATTCCCCTCTGTCTTGATCTCTTCTGCCTTTAAGTCATCTTTTAGATCAGCTTTCAAGTCTTCCATTGAAGCATACCTTCCTTCAAGGATGAAATCACTATCCTCACATGAATCCAACTGGAGGTCATCTTGGGGGGGAGGGCAGGTGCCAAGGTGGCAGGGAGAGGGGACAAAACTGGTAAAAAGCCTCAAGAGTGAAGCTAAGCCAAGCTTCTGAAAGATGAAGAGCGCTACCACAATCTAAAACCTCTTCTCCCCTGAGAACCCTACGGCAGCGACCAGCCCCTGTTGGAGAAGGCCAACAAGCAGCCAAAGTAAAAGACTTCGCCTTTGGTCTTGAGCTAATGATTGCCTGGGAGGGAAAGTTCAGGGATAGGCTGGAAGGAATCTGGAGTGGTCTCAGAGCTCACTCCCATGCCCACAGCAACTCTTTCACATCCAAGGACCTTACCTCAGATCCGCCTGGACCGTAAGGCAAGCAAGATGAACTCCATAAACTGTGCATTACTGTGCATTACTGTGCAAGGGAGATAACATCCATGACTCGCCTGTTACAACGGAACAGGGAAGACAGAAAGGTAGAGGGTAGCCAGAAACCCCTAGGAGGACCGGTGAGCTCACTCACGAAAGCCCAGGACTCCTCTGGAAGTATCGCTGATCATGCCCCCCCATGTGAAATGTATTGAACATTCTTGGGGCACGGGTGTTGACAACCCCCGATACTACCAGGATTTTTGCAGTGAGTTGAAGAGCTTCCCCCCTGTGGTCCATCCCTTTTTATTTGACCAAGGCTTTGGCTAAGTAAGTGCACATCCCAGAGATTCAAACAGGAGCAAGCCCGCTATTGACATGGAAGGCCTGCGAGCGCAGTCCACTGCAAAAAAATCAACGTGAAGAAGAGGCCACCCAAGATGAAACATTCGAAAAAGGGCCGAGCACGGCAAGATTTCTTTGGATGTGGAAAGGAGGAGGAAGTGTCCATGCGCATGAGTCATATGGGGATGCGGTGCGGTCGGGCAAGTGCAACGCAAATGAGCAAGAAAATAAACCCTGATGCTACAGTATGGTGCAGGAGCTTGCATTTGTTGAGGAGACTGAGCAAGAGACTGGGAAGGAAAGATCAGATGATGGTACAGATGGCTTGATGCAATCATTTGAGGCCTGTCACATGGTGCCTCTGTGACTTAAAGGTATTTGGCGTCCCTTCAGATGACATTGAGCGCGGTCCGGTCTTTCCCCCCCCGCTCCGCACATTGTAAAACGTTGGCAAGTTGCTCTTTTTACGCGCTTCATTGAGATTCCACCTGAACCCCTGTGCACGGTCTGTCTCTGCCCCCTCCTTCAAGGAGCCCAGTGTGCTTGCGCTTTCGTCCAAGTCCACCAACACTCAAAACACAGGAGCAAAGAATACCGTGAGGTCAATAGAAGAAAAGGCGGCCCAGAGGAGCTTGCGAAAGCCCACGTCCTAGGACAACAAGGATTCAGATGGTTCTTCTTGCCAGCGATTAGAATCTCTTCGCGCCACCTCGAGGAAAGAAACAGAAGTTGCTGTCCTTGGCAAGGCAGAATAACCAGCACAAGAACTATCATTTGTTTGGGGGCGTGATTGCTAGGATGAGCGAGAACGACACTCATCTGCATGTCGTCCTTGCACGGTCAAAGACACCTGCGCCCGGCAAAGCCGCTACCACAGGTCCTGCAACTGCCTCGGGGATCGCCAAGTCTGCCAAGGAAATCTTGGTTTTTTTGCAGCCTCATTGGCCACCGACAAGGAAGAGACAAAGGAGGAGCTTAATGCCCAAACCAAGACTATTCGCCAGAATGACATGTTCAGGAGGTGTAAATGAGATCAGTCTTGGCAGAGGGGGGGCGATCTGATAGGAAGTAAAAGTCGATGGAGCGCTTGGTGGATGTGCACATGCTGCACTGCAGACCTATCCCTCACGGTACCCTGTTGCCTTCTCTGCCTTTGGAGTGATAGAGCCTAGATATGGTCCTTGTGTGTACAACATAGGCTTCGATTGCACAGATTAGCTTGCCCCCCTCAGCTTCTGTTCGTCCGCTACACAGAGTTGAGGCGTTTCTCTCTAATCCCTTGGTGGCCTCTTGTTGGGAACGTCATGACATGTCTTTTTCGCGCTGCGGTGTTGCTCTAATGCAGAAAAAGAATATTGTTGTTCTGCTGTCTTGTGATTCTTGAACTTCTTTTCCCTGTCATGCGGGATGCTACTTTCGCAGGAGCAACCTCCTGACTTGCCACCTCTCTCTCTCCTCTCCCTCCCCCTCCCCCCTCCTACCTCCCTATCCGATCTTTCTTTGGACAACCCTGAGCCTCTGAGGTGGTCCAGGCAGATGAGATCCTTCCCCTCTCCTGAGAGGGGAAGGGGCCAGCCGCTGTGGGGTCCGAGAGGGGTCCGAGAGGGCGGCTTGAATCAACATCATCTTCTCCTGCCTGAACCTTGTTAACTTGATGATGAGAAGAGGGTTGACAGGAACAGGGAAATCAAACTCCCTTTCGGGCTGGGGGAACAACGTCACCTACCCGCGCTGGTTCCACAAATTCAAGATTGGCTGTGTCATACAAACTAAGGCGAAAAGTTCCAAAGATTTCCAACCCTGAAAGCGGCAGAGTTTCTGCAATAATCCTTGTCGACACTTGAAGCTTGAGGCACAACTTGTGAGCCAAGAGGGATTATCTGTCAAGATGGAGATCTGAGGGAATTAAGTTCATGCAAGATTTTGCTTGATATTGGAGGCAAGCTTTGGCAAAGTCAACAAACACAGGAGCAAGAAAAATACTGATTGAATGGATCGCACTGATATTGCCAAGACATTCTGAAAGGGTGATACATGGAAGAGGGGATTTTGGTGCCTGAATCAACAAATCGCTCCCTCTGAAGAACATTCATGAATGGAAATCTGAATTACTCTTGATTTTTTTTGAATTGTGTTGTCATTGAGTGTTCAATACCTTTTACCGAGTATCACTCACTTCTTCTGCTGCCATATAAGCATGGCCAATCACTTGGAACTTGTTGACCTTGCTTATATATAGAGTGGGGGGTCGTTGTCTATACGTTCAACCAACACATTTGCTGTAGCCAACTTGTTTTTAAATGAAAAAAGTGTAATTTCGCTAAGGCCAGCGCTGCATTGCAAGGATTCTCCGCCCTTCCCGTGAGAGGTGGAAGTTTCCGTCATGCACTCTTGAACCCAATAACAGTGCGGTATTTCACTTGTGGTTGCAGGAAATTGATTTGAAAAGTCACATACCCGCACCCTCCGGAGAGGGTAATCAACAGTGTCCATTGTTCAAACCTGGGTATCGTCCAAACTGCTTTCTTCCCTTTTGGCTCAACATAATGAACCATTGCTTCTTGATAGTATTATTCCAGAAAAAGCACCTCAAAAAATGTTTGTCCCAAAAGAACTTCAGATCAATATTGAAAATCAAAAATGCTGACATAATTTCCACTGATTGACCACGTGCCAAGTGCCTGTCTGATCGCTATTGTACTGTGCCCACACTAACATTAACCCAACCCCTTCCCTTTTATTTTCTTTTGATAGGCTTGCCAGAAAATCTACTTTGACCACATCGGAGATCCTTGAAACTCTTTCAGCCTCCCTCAACCTCAAAACTGAGTTATTGTGCTTTTTCTCCTTGCCTTCCCTGATTTTTTCAAAAAGCTGGTCTGAAAATCGTCGACCCCTCTGGCCTTCAGATAGATTTACTCCCAGGTTTGATCACATTCCTACACCACCTTTCCAAACCTGCACCCACATCCTTGGCCTCCCCACATACAGCATTCCACTGCGCTTCTCACTTGCCCCTCGACAACCCTTCACTCCTGTTGGGTTCCGTTGCTGCTGACCCTGACCTTTGTTGTGCTTCTTCCAGCTGAAACGCATTGGATTACAGCCCAGACCTGCCTAAGAGGATCCCAGAGGCAAAACAGAGTTTGAGAGTGTGAAGTTTGACAGGATTGTCAGGAAGATGAAGGCTGTAATAGGAGAGAATAAGAGGGAATTGTCCTTCCTGGGAACACTTAGTTTCCAATCTTGCCTTGAAGGCTGGTGGCCTGACTCCCATCCCTGCTGCTGCCATGGCGATCACCTCGGCCAAACCCCACTTTCAGAACCGGTTTCGTTGGATGACAGAAGATTTCTCTAAAGGGGCTGAGCAATAACTATCTCTTGCATAGTTGGACTGTTATGTATGAGAAGTTGAAGACCGAGGTGGAAGCCAACAACTTGCAGACCGTGGATGAGGCTAGAAAGTATGCTTTACGATCAAAATGAAATGTTAAACTTCTTTCATATGTTCCAAAAGAGGGACAGGAAGAGCAGGTGACTGTGTTCGATTTTTTTGGTACAGTCCCAATACCTTCTGTTGGAAGCCCTACCCATGGAAGGGTGCACATCATCCCATCTCAAAAATAGTACATGCTTATCAAAGAAAATCAGATGTATTTCAAACTGAAGAGGCATCCTTCCACTGCAAAATTTGTCATCTGTTACACTGTATGATCATGATCTATTTCTAGGGTACAGCTTATTCTCTGAAACATATCCACACAGCCTCCCTCACATCCTTTTTCCACATTTCCTTTTAAGCTAAGGCTTTGGTTACAACCTCTGATAACACATATAGGATCTGTTTGATGTTGTTGCTGGTCTAACTATCTGGAACCTTGCACTGTTTAACAATCGCAACAAGATCGGCCAAGCCTTGAGCTAACACTCTGTCCTTCACTTGGTCCTTGGACAATCACGCCTCATCAATAACAACAGTGGCTTTAATGAAAACCGCTGGCGCATCTGTTACGGAAACTTGGTGACTGCTGTTCTAAAAAATCAAACGCGAACACATCGAAAGGTCATGCAAACAATTGCAAGCTACCAATTCTCAAGTATCTGCTCCGTGATTCTGGTTTTGTGTAAAGCAGATGACACTTGACTTTCTTCCGCAAACCCTGAGGTTACATTTATGATTGACTTTGTTTCTGCTCTATGATTTTCTTGACACTCTCTGGCTTGGTGATGTTTAGGGGTGGCCAGCTTGTCAAGACAGAAGAGGGTGTTTATTCACTTCGGTGGAAGTATCGTTTGTGGCTTGCTAGCGTGTGTCTCTTCAAGACACAGATTGGGTGGATACTACTTGTGATAAGCTTCAGAAGGGGCAATACATTCCCAAGCTATCTCCTGCATGGATTGTGATCTTTTCATTGACAACATAATAAGTACACTCAGAAGGAAGCAAGCACATGGTGAAGGATTGAACCATGAGGACAATGTTGGAGGAGTACTGTGAAAATATGGACCCAGGACTGCATGATATAATGGTAAATTAAAAGAAAGCAATGGGGAGTCTACAAATAATGGTGAATGATATGTCATTCCAAATTTTGGAGAGACGGTTTCAATATAGTTGAAATTATTATTTCAAGCATTAAATTGGATTTTCATCAATTGTATAGCATCTCAAAAAAACAGAACAAGAGGATTCACCAACCCTTTTTCAGTTGAAAACTCAAAACATTATCATGATAATGTTTTAGATCAAAACATCAGTTGAGAAACCGCAAAAAAAGAACAAGATCATCGTGAAAATGTTTAGAGGAAACATTTCGAAAATTCAAGAAGATTGGCATGTCCCGAATATAATTACAAAATTTGAAACATGAAGGTCATTTTAGAAACATCATTTCGAAACTCATAAAGGGCGATCTAAACAACTCATATTATATTTTGAAATTTGAGAACACAAGAACACATTGTTTGGAAAAAATAACCCGATGATTCTGATGCAGTTGAAACTTCGTTTAAATATTAGCCTGATATAGGAAAGCATAATCAAGATTATCAAGAGGTAGTTGTAAACATCAATGAAAATTTGTCAAATATGTTATTGCACTGTCCAGGTGATTAATAATCATTTGTCAGTTGGTTGTCAGTAAGGCTATGGATATAGTTGACAACATCCTTTGAAAACTTGCATTGGATCGGCCATTTTGCCCCCAAGACATAAGTGAAGGCTTTGTTTCAGGACTATTTTCAACTCTTCTTGACCTAGTTTCCTCCTTTGTCATAAACCTTTTCAAGGTGATTTCTGCAAGCTCTTGATGAGAAAGATTTTGAAAACATTCTAAAAAATCATCCATTTCAATTCAAGTCGTAACAGTCATACCTTTGGGAATCATTACAAGAACTTGCATTTATCAAAATCTAATATCCCTGCATCGATCCTTGAAACAAATCAGGGGTGACTCACAATTTGGCGGCATATCAAAGACATGCTTTAAATCCCACAATTTTTCGCATTGCTGCTAAGATACAACAGGTCAGCAGATACTGCCATAGCGGCAATGATTTTCACTATATCCATCGAAATTCCCTTGCTTGTGAGGATACACCTTCATAATGTCTAACTCAATGTTCAGATTAATCCCCCAGCCGAAATCATTCCCTGGAATGTCCAGATTGATGTTGACTATTTCCAATGTAATGATGGTATTTATACTCAACTCGCCATAATCCCATGGCTTGTTTCCATCGGCGTTCCCGAATGCCATACTAACCCAAGCATTTCACTTGAAATATGGTTGTGTCATGACTTGTTCGGATTTATATTCATGATTCCCATGGCAATATTTGGATATTTACTCAACATTTCGTAATTCAATGGCTTCATTGATTCCACATTAGCAAACTTTCTTTGTTATTTTCTGTTGTTTGCACACACTTAAATAATTCCATGAGATATGTCGACTGACATTGACAAACCAAAGTAATGTTGCGATTCCGACCCAATTAAATATGATTCCATGGTTTTCGGGATGAGCATTGACTCTTTCCATAGTAACATGCAGATTTTAACCTAATGTCATGATCCAGCTGGAGACCATGGTAGAAGTCGTGACTGGGAGCCACCATACAGGTCATGACCCGGGGCCATGGCCCTTCGATATTTTCTAGCACAAACGCTATGCCCCTTGATTCTAGGAACCTCCTAGCGCAGCCCTAATTCATGCCACAGCCTGAATACCCAGCACAGCCACAATACCCGGCACAGCCCTGATCTCTGGCACCGCCCCAACTCCAACACAGCAGCAAATCCCAGACCTTGTGAACCATCCTGATCAGCACCAGACCTGAGCAATAGAATCCAGACATGCCTCCTAGTCACTTCCCTGTCTAGATCTCTCCTGCTCTTTTCCTGAGCAGAATCCTAGAGATATTTGTCCCCAGCAGCCCAGTATCCATCCTATGCATGAAACTGAAAACTCACTCTCAAAATGGAAGGCATTAGCTCAGGACTTTTGTTTCTTGCCAATCATCGCCCTTCCAGAAGTGCAAATTTACCCAAACATGTTTCAAAGAGAGTGCATTTGGTACCCACATCTTTGTCAAAAACATCACAAGTGGCAAGGATCTTCTACTCCCAGCCTATCCAACTCCAATACCACTGCCATCATCTCTGAAACTTTTTGTTTCTTCAATTGTCAGTAAGAGCTTTGGGAAGCTTCTCCAGATGTCTGAATAGCCCACCTTGTTCGCAAATTGTTTAGCTCAAGTAACTGATTCTGTGATATGACCAGGTAGTGGGCTGGCCGATCCGCAATAATATGTGAGCTGTTTTCACCTGTCGTGTCCCTCCAGTCTTCTTGATCAACCATCAGTCGGTGTCCCTCGTTCTCTAAGGGGGCAGACCCTCTGTTCCTTACCATGACCTTGGTGCATAATACGGTAGCCTAGTTGTTTCTTGCTTACCCTGACAAATTTTCTTCTCACTTTTTCATATCTTGCACACCTATGTCTTTCATTCATCCTTTGAGCTCCTGCTCAGTTTCCGTCCATCTCCTGTGCTATTGCTCCAGCCAGTTGCTATACTGCAAACAAGAACAATTTCGAACCCCGAATGTCTGTCGACCTGTTCATCCGGCCATGCGGAAGACTTTTTTGGTTGACCATATGTATCGTCAAAATTGATAAGCTGTTTTTTTTTAATGTGATTTTCTGTTTTGAGGTTCCCCTTTGGGCCCTTTGGGTGTGTGAATCGCAATCTGTGGCCAGCGGAGCACGTCCCTCTTAACAGAGAGCGAGATATTGCAGGAGGGAAGCCGGAAACTCCTATTATGACGGGAGTGCTTGCCTATGACAACCCGGCAATCACCCAGAAGTATTACTTGTAAGGGCCTGGTGAATAACCGTACGCAATATGTTGCAAGAGGGAAGAAAGAAAGCCCTATGCAGACCAGTGACCATTTATGCTCTGCAAGCCCCTGGAAATATTGCTAGTGACAAGATTGAGGACAACTGTGCCAAATTTTTTGCGGGAGGCATGGAATCTTAGAACTTAGCACTCGATGCTTATCTGGAGGAATGACAATAAACCCGCGGGCAACCTTTGAACCTGTAGACTCGTTCCGCCCCCATAAGAGTAAAGTTAGAGTAATGTAGTAATTGGTTGTGGGACTGTTTGGACCTCTGTCAGACAGGGACTCCCTTTGTTCCTAGTCCCTCTTTTGGGCTTGACGCGTCCCCCCGATCCTCAGCAAGCAAGTGAACATTGCTAGAGGTTTGCTTGAGGAGATAAGTCCACCCCTTCTTTGCGAACAGGAGTGGTGGGCCGCATCGAAAATTAGAAGTGGGAGCAATTTTGGCACCTTTCTTGCATCGAAACTGATTTTAAGCGGCACTCCAACAAGACCTTCCTCCCTCCACCCTCCCCCCCACTCCGATAAACTACATCCTCCTCGCCGTCGCCATGCAGCAAAGACTAAACAACGCTTCTCTCTGTCAATGTACCTTTCCCACATTTTAAGGAAACGTCAGACCTGATTAACAAGCAGTCTTGCGACAACCTCTTTGCACTTAAATGAGAATATACGGCCAGGTACAGATACTTGCCCCTGAATATTGTTTTTGGCCACGTTTCTTACAGAACCCTTTTCTAACACAAATAATTATTGTAAAAAGATGCTGAAACGAGGGGTAAGGAAGGGGGGTAAGGGGAAGATTACAAGGACTGTCTCACAACAGGCCATAGATAGATCGTAAAGAGTTGGGGGAACAGTCAAGGAAACATGGTGTTGCTTTCTTGGTCCCAGCAACCGCTCGCCGTGCTTGCGCGCCAGTTTTTTTCACCTGCGCCAAGCTACAAAGGTTTCAGTCAAGATACCAGCCCATCCCTGCGGGAACTTGCGGCGAGGAAGATCGCAAGCGGCAAAATCGCCACAGAGACCTTGATGATGCTGGCCTTGTCATTGTAGTCGAACTGGGCGGTGGTGTTATTCTTCCTGTTGAAGTTTGAAACATCAGCTATGCCGCAGACGCGGTTGAGGAGCCTGACTGGAACTCCCGCGTTGATGAAGGCCTTGGTGATGGGTATGGCGTCCCAGCCTGCGTTTCCGATAATGGCGATACGGTGAAAGGAAGACATGTTTGGTGGAAGGGGTAAGTTAATAATTACAGATGGTGTCTTAGGGTGCAGGTGCTCTTCCTTTATATGTGCTGATAATGACATTTGGTGAGATGATTGTAGTTATCGACGAATTCCTGTCCGCTGTGCCATTTCCGAGGACTTTCAGTTACAGGTCGGGATTAGCCGGGGTGGGGCGGCTAGTCCGGGACAAGTGTGTGGGCGAAGGAAGACGGAGCCCTGAAAGTGGTCAATACAACATCTGAGCTATTCACAACAGTCCACTATCTGGTCATTTACCATCACAACACGAAATGAAACATACAGAAGAAAGCTCCCGCGCGCCAGAGACGACTCGGACGTTGCTCATGTCAGATGACTTTCCTTCTATCCACTTGATCATGCTCTCCTCCAAAATGCAGGCATCGAAGGGCATCTCCCGTTCTATGATCCAACAAACAGGCAAAGTGCGCAACTGATGCTGGCGTTTTATTTACCTGATGTGGACTGACTGACTGCTTGTGATGGGGGAGTGATAACCAGCCGCAAGCAAGTGAGAAACTCAAGTCATATGGAAGATGATATTATCCTGGCAGCCAGGCCCCCCTGGCTACACCTCTTTGCATCAGATGTCTTTGGAAGCGGGGACCTTGGTGAATGACAGTGCAAGAGCACGGGAGATAATGCTCAAAAATAGTCAGTTCTCTCGGGTGGGCAACTGTCAGCTCGCCAAAGCAACTCCGCTGACCATCTCATCGTGAAATCACTTGCTCTTTTCTCATCTTTCCTTCCCCCCCCCCAAACGCACCAACCTCAACCTTTCGGCAAATTATGACAGCATTCAGGCAGCCTTATGGCGGCGCCATTGGAGAAAGTAACAGGCATCGAACGTTGAGATGGAAGTAACACTCATGGAGAGGAGAATGCAAAGACTGTGTTTTCGGCCAAATGTTGCCGAGATGTCAAACGAGTCAGCTGGGTTACCACCAACGAGCTGCTCACAGAATTCGGAGGTACCTCTCTATCTGCTCTGTCAATAGCTTTGGAAAAAAGTACATGTGGGAACGTAGGCCACTGGGTGCTGGCGCCCTCACACCAGTGCATTCCCCATATTCAATCATTCTGATATCTCCGACGCTGCATGTCAGCAGGTCCGAAGGTGCAGGTTCAAAGCAACTATGATGGCCACGTCACGAAATCGGCGATAAATACTGACCCTCTATTTGTTCCCAACCCCTGCTCCAGCTCTCATAGAGTGCGGCTCAAATCATCTTGGGGGTGTCATGAAGTGGCAGATGTTTGTTCAGAGTGGGCAGTTGGATGCCGAAGGCATGTGGGTTCGTTATCAGCTTAAGGTTATGATTGTGGGGTAGAGTAAGTACATACTGGTGACTGCGAAGGAGGGGGCTAATCATATGCTAGAGTTCAGCCACCATATGGTTCTACCGTCCCATATGCAATGCTACTACCACCACAAAAAAGATGCAGGGAGGTTACCCTAACTGACGGTCACAGAAAGAACCCAGAAAAGCTGATATTGAGGGAAATGACACAGTCGAGATATAGTTAACAATCATAATTTAATCAAAATTTTATGAACGCTCAACCAATAATAAACTGTAAAGACAGGTATCATGTCACTGCCAGAAAAACAAGTTCCCGCCCACCTACATTTCTTGCGCCCCCCCTCCTCCCACCATAGCAACCTGTGCCTGGGCAAAAATCCATTGTTTGCCCATTCCGAGTATTGGAGCAGAGTTCCGCTTCAGGAGAGGAGGGGGTTTGCGGCAGAAGGAACGCATAGGGATACCATTTGATACTTGAAACATTCAAGAAGGAGACAACTAGTCAGGGAGTGGCCAAGAGCTTATTAAAAAATTGACACGGCCACAGATGAGGCAGGTTTAGCCTTCTGGAAAGCCTTTAGTGAAACATCCGGCAGCAAGAGGTCGATCTTCACCACACAGCTTCCTGAAAACCGACTGAAAACGCAAATGAAAGATCCAAGGGTATGCAGATGATGCGAAAACATATGAACCGGACAGGGGCCAACTGGGTATCATGGCTCCCCTTCCAAGAGTTCTGCTTCAACAGCTCCCCCTCTTGTAGCGTTAAGATGCCCCCCTTTCCAACCCAACGAGGCCACAACTCCCAATCCCTTCAATTAACTAATCCCGAGCCTGTCATCAGTCCTTACTGCAGACTGGACCACGCAGAACTAGACTGCTACTTCACAGACCAAGACACAAGCCAGAAGATTGCGGCTTGGAAAATGAAGAAAGCGATAGACCGCTACACTTGTGATTTTAGCATCAGACGTGGCCACATCCGCTATGAGACAGGCAACAAGGTTATGCCCAACCTTGACGGAATCAACATCCCCCTCAAGCTTACCTTACCCTGCTATTCATGCCGACCTGGCCTGGTCCGCGCTTGGCTTGAAAGGAGGTCAAGAGGAATGGGCTTGCCCCATTTTGTGTCAGGGTCTGGGCATAGGCACCTGAGCGCCATGAAAAAGGGTTGCCTGCTGGTAAGGTGTAGGCGCATTGCCAGCGCGCCTCTCCGGGGCTTAGTGGTGCTGCTGCTGGAACCAAAAGCATCGGGAGCTATGAGGTGGGGTTGAGGGTGGATAGGAAACCATGCAATTGCCTCTATACAGGACAGGGTCTGGGCATAGCAATCTGAGTGCCATCAAATAAAGTTGGCTGCTGGTCAGGTGTATGTGCACTGCTGGCCTGCCCCTCCTAGGCAAAGTGATGCTGCCAACAAAACCAGAAGTGGTAGAAGCGACAGGATTGGCTTGAGATAGAGTCAGGAGCCTCAATCTTGCCTCTTTATCAACCAGGGACCCGGCATAGTTTCCTTTGCTCTGTCAACTACAGTTGCCCGGTCTGGTGTAGTGGCTGTGATTGCCTGCGCCACCAGAGCTTGGTGATGCCGCCGCTGGAATGTAAGTGTTGGGGCCACATGCTTGACTTGAAGAGGGTGGGGGTAGTGCCTGCCCGCCTCTCTGGGGGTGAGGGATGCTGTGGCCAGGACCACAAACATTGGAAACAACATAATAGGCTGACGTGAGGGTCAGGAGCCTCACACACCTATATTCGGGCCAGGTTTGGGGCATAGATGCCCGCGGGGCATCAAATCCAAATGTCTGCTCGTCGGGTGTAAGGGCAGTTCCCGCCCGCATCACTGGGACTTGGTGTTGCTTCCGCCAGGACCCAAGCGTCAGATGCTTCACACCTGGCTGAACAATTCAACTACCTGCAGGAAGTGGCCAGCTGGTGCTGGTAGGTGGGAAAACAGAGGCAAGATCTTAAAGCAATCATTACTAATCACAACAGTACTCTTAACTCCCACCTCACAGCCTGCATAAAAATGCGAAATTATAGTACCCGAGACAAAAGAGGCTGGGAGTCAGACCTCTCTGGGTCAGTCAGCCACTCTTCAGCTGGGATTACGCTGTAGCTGGTACCTTTCTTCCCAGCCTGCGTCGCCGACTGTGGCTTTTGTAAGATTTGCACATCTATCTTGTACTTGGGAAGGTCTTGCTGGAGGATGTTATAAAGTGCATTTGCGCTGCAACCTGGGAACCTGTTGTATTGCTCTACAGGGCAAGCCAATGTCCACCTGGACGGAGCTAGTGTCAGACCAAATCTCAGGCCTCATGATGCGTTGTACGGTGGACCAGCTGAGCCTCATCTGATCTTTGATAGACCCCTCATATATGTACATCCTCATCTGTAGCCACCCATCATCTACATCGCACCTGTATGTGGCTAAGTGGCCTGCCCTTAGGATGGTCAGTTGTGGCAACCACATTTGGGATCATCATCATCTTCTCATCTGCCCTAACATCTAGGGCAAGTTTGATACTTCACCCCTGACCAGGAACCTCCAAGGGATGAACACCCCAGTAACCAGTAGCATGGTAGACTCCACACATCCCTACCACCCCCTCTCTCACATCACCTCCCCTCGGCCCCACACGAGCTACAACCCACCCATAGTGATCCCACAGCCCTTACCCAATTCAGACTCGTTCTCCAACCACAGCACCCCCAAACCAACTCCCAGCCTTTCGAGAAGTGCATTAAATCAGAAAGTTCCCATAAGTATATAATGCTTATCAACAGGTAGTGGGGCGCGTTGTTGGACTTGGCTGATCTTGGGCGCTAAGGCTCAGGGATGACTGCCGGACAGGCTGGGCGAGGCAGAGGGGGTGGGGGAGATATGGGGGTATTCACATGAAGATGCTATCAATGCAGCCCCTCTCACTGTCTTTGATGCGCTATCCATCAAACCTGTTGTACTTGAACCTCTCAAACTTTGCGCGCGCTTCACAAGTTCGTGACTTTGCTAATGCACTCCAGGTGCATTACCTTCGTTGTCCTTTCCCGCTTTATCTCATAGAATGGTTTAGGCAAGGCCGTGTCCTCCCAGCTCCTTCCAGTCAAGATGTCACCGGGGGTGAAGCAACTCAGTAACATGGTATGAACACATGGGAATTCAGTCCCCGGGACACCTTCCCAAAGGAAGTACCTGTCAACCCTTGATTCCCTTTGTTATGTCATTGATGCATTAAGATGAAAATTTAGTACTCCATCTTGCCCAATACCTCCAGGAACAGCAAACAGTGTGGCAAGCACATTCCGAACAGCAATCAATCAAGTTCAAGAGTAAAGGCCAGAACTACAAGTTACAGTCACACCCTATGCTACGCACCTTTGGGCCAAAACACCTTCTACCTAACCAAGCCCCCAGCGACTTGTTATCACAGACCAATACATGGAGGTGGCCTTGGGGCCATGCATGTACCTCTGATATTCGTCCCCATGCTCTGAGCGATGCAGATGAACTGGAAATTCTTCCTTATAGCGTGTGGAAGGGCAAGTTCAATACCATGGCCCCGTTCATGACAGTTATCAAACAGCAGGAACCTGAGGTCTTTGAGGTACACACACCTTGCATCAAGGCTCAACTAGGGCTAACGGAGGACAGTCCATGAATCCAGAGATCGAGAAGACAAAGAACAGCCAGGACCCCATCCCAGAGGGCCCTTTTTGAAGCAGGATCCCAGCAACCCTGATTCAACCGAATTTGGTGTTCCTGCCCCGCTGCGTCAGTTACAAAATATCCACTGAGCTCACTTATCTTCAGGAAATGTGGTAATGTCTACCCTTAGGCAATCACTTCCTGCTGGTCAACATCAAGGACACATACCATATCATCTCTATTGTCCATGCTAGCATCAACAAGACACAATCCAGACATGGTAGGCCCACTTGGAGCACATTGTGATGCCCTTCTGTTTAAATACCACAAAAGCATGGTTCCACACTTCATGAACTCCATCCTGGAGCGCCTCTACCAAGGCTTTGTGATCATCAATATCAACGATCATCATTATCGACTCGAGGACTGAGGTGGAGCACAAGCAGCATGTTAACAAGGTCCAAACCATCCTCTTCATGCTCAAGCACTTCTTCGAACCAACTAGTTCCTGTGGGTTCTAACTAAGGTGGGGTTCTGCAGGCATCACGCTCTTCAAGATATGTACTGTCCTTGGATGAAAGGCTCCAAAGATCTTTCCGGACATGGAGTCGATTCTAATCTTCACCACTCACCTTCTCCCATTCACCTAGCCTGTGCAGGGATCACACACCCTCTGGCAGAGCTGTAGTTGGCCAAGGAGCCCTTGGTATTTATGGAGTGGGACTCAATTGCAATAAACTCAAGCACCCCACTTCAAGCTCCCCAATCCTAGGTTGCATCCATCAAAAAGAGACCACCCACGTTGTCTCTGAACTTTCCGACTTGCCCATTTGAGGGTTGTCAGCTCAAATAGCCAACGAAAACAACCTCATCCGGTCTCTGCTTTGTACCACCATCAAGGGCCTTTGGAATGTTGCCTGCCTCCTGCTTGGCCCCCATTTCTCCCATCAAAGGACACCAGACAAATTCAAATACCGCTGCTAGACGAAGATCCTGCAGACAGAAGGAAAAAGAGGATGGTGGGAAGGTTATGACAGACCCCATATTGGAAAGGCTGTGATGGTGATTCAGCTGGTCCACACCAGGCAACCACAAGTATCCTCTCTGCACGAAAAAGTATCTGGATTACATGCAGTTCAACAGCCGTTTATCTGAGCTCAAAGTCGACTTCCGGACTATGAACCTAGCAACACAATGTGCCCTGGTACCCAAGCAATTATCCTTCCCCCTGCATTTTCATTGCAGCTTTAGCGAATCTATCCTTTCCCAGGAACATTATCAAGGACCTGAAAGTGGAACATGCGGAAGTACCGACTGGAAATACCCTCTTGGAAATTAATAGGCAGCTCCATAGACTACTCAACAAAGCCTGCTCAGCTGTCCAGTACAACACAGAATCACCACATACGGATAACTATTGCTAGACTGGAAGCATCGAGCGTCCAACCCCCAGAACCGCTATTGTCCAGTGAGCCTGGGAGAACCAAACATCAACGCCCAGACCCCCAGGGTCATGCAACAGGTTACGACCCAGAGCCGCGGTTTGGTCTTGATCAGCGGCCAAGACACTTGCATACCTTTTAGCTCAGCCCTTTGCCCCATGATTCTAGACACCTTCTAGCACGGCCCCAATCCATGCCACAGACCCAATCCCCAGCACAGCCCTAATTTCCACCCCAGCCCTGATCCCCAGCGCACCTGTAACTCCACCACGGCCTTAACTCCCAGCACAGCTGCAATCTTCCCCAAAATAGACCCATGTGAAACTCCCCTTGTAAACCATCAGTATCAACACCAGTCCTGGACAATACAATGTAGCCTTGCCTTCAAGGCCCCTTCCTGTCAAGACCTCTCCTACTCTGCTCCTCTCCCTACCTTATTTTGCATGCGAACCCTCTCTCCATGTCCAATCATTAAGTCCACACGCTCAACACCCCAACATTGAGCCTGTTGCCCCTGAAAGTTTGATCAGGATCTCAACCTGCCTACCTGCACGCAATCCACTGGCATGACTACAAGCCTAGAGCAGGTCCTTGCCATGCTACAACACCTTCACCAAGAAAACCAGCCTCTCCGGGAGGCTGTCGCCCAAGACCACCAAGCACTGTGGACACCAGCCCAGCATCAATGACCCAAGATCAGGCTTCAAGACAAATTTGATGGTAGCCGATTGTACTGCGTTCGTCATCTGGCTTCAACCTGAAGGGTACCCCAACGACACAGCCCAAGTCAAACTACTAGGAGCCCTGCTTGCTGGATCTGCCCTGAGTCGGTTTCCACCGCTTCTTGAAACCCAGTCCCCACGACTTGACGACTTCAACGTGTTTCTCCACGCATTCTCAGCACCATTTGGCGATAGCGACAAGGAACAATGTAGTGCAAGTACAGCTGGACAGAAGTCAAGTTGCTGGGCTATAACATCTTAACTAAGGCATCCCCACGGACTCCCAAAAATCAAGACAATCCTTTGCTGGGCATCCCTGAAAACAATTCGCAACGTCCAATCCTTCCTCTGCTTCACAAACATCTACAGACAATCCACCTGGTATCCGGGCTTACAAGCAAACACAGTCCCTTCTAATGGTCCTCCTCAGGCACCACAGTCTTTGAGAAACTAAATCAAGCTTTCACATATGAGCCTGTCCTCTTTCATGTGGACCCCATACTTCCCTTGGACGTGGACACGGATGCTTGGGATCGATTGGCATCGTTTTCTCTCAACAAGACTCACAAGGCCTCCTGCATCCTATTGCTTTCCATTCAAGTTTCCTACTGCGTAAAAAGAAAACCAGCTTCAAAATCTACTGAATACTCAACTACTTCCAGCTGTGGACTCTTTTGACGACTGCCAATGCTTGCTAGTAGAATGCACTGATGAAGACATATTCCACTTGAATATTGAATCACTCCTACTTACGTCTTCTAGGGTTCTCAATCGCCAGCCGTTAAGCACAAAGGGCAATACCCTTGTCCCTCTGCCATTTCTTCACCACCTTCTGTGACAGACATCAGACATCTATGACAGAAGCCTGATGCTCTGTCTCGCCGATCTTTTCTGTTGCCTGAACAGGGGGATAAGGAAGTACTAACCGGCGAGAGCAAGTCCTAGTGGGTGCAAACCGTCTTCAAGCCTTCACTTGGCTCCTTCCAGATGACTTCCTCATCAAAGCGATCTGCCAAGACCTTCACAACAAACCGCTTGCCTCAGATGTCATCACCCACCTTTTAAGACCCCAAACTCCCTGCACCTGCAACTACTAAATCCACTTTGCTTCGACAACAACCTCCTCTACCGGAACTGTCTCCTGTATGTCCCGGATGAGCCTGGGCAACTCCAAGCACTCCAAGCACAACACAATATCCAGCAGCTGGCCACTTCAGGATCCAGAAGACTATTGAGTTGGTTTCCCGCTACAACTGGTGGCCTGAACTTGCAAAGTCTGTCAACAATTTTTTCCAGTCATGTGACAACTTCTCCTGATCTAGGGCCACTAGTCACGCCCGCCAAGGTCTCCTGTGCCCCCTTCTCATCCAAATCACACCATGGTATTCAATCTCCATGGACTTCATCACCCGATTCCGACCATCCAAGGAATTTCACTCCATTGTAGTTGTTTTGATCAGCTCACCAAGCTGAGGCACTTCCATACTGGTAACAAGACAATCACAAGCAACAAAACTGCCAGTCTTCTCCTTTAATAGGTCTTTAACCCACAGGCCTGCCAATTGACATTGTCGGGCACCGGGGACCCCAATTCATCAGCAACTTCTGGTGGCCTCTAATAAAACTACTTGGGATGAAGGTTTACCTCTTCGCGGCGTTCCTCGCTGAAACAGACAGACAGAAAGATCCGACCAATGAAACCCCCAAAAGGTATCTCTGCTGTACGATGAGCTACCAGAGAGGCAACTGGACTGCCCTTCTACCAATTGCTTAATTTGCCTACAATAATGTCCTGCATGCATCTACAGGTCAAACCCCCTCCTGGGCCAACTATGGCTTCCGCCCACATTTAGATATGTCCCTACCGACTACCTTAGAGGATCCTGCTGTCAAAGAAAGACTATTGAAACTTTTCACCACAAATAAAGGACTGGCCACACATCTCAACTTGCCACAAGAAAGCTACAAAAAACCCTCTGACACAAATTGCAAACAAGCCCCAAGACTTCCAGGTTGGAAACAAAGTATGGCTGCAATGTAGAAACCTCAAGATCAGCAGATAAGCTAGACTTGATGTGACTATGGCTGTTTCCCGTAGCAGCCTTCATCAACCCCGTCACCTTACGCCACACACTACTGGACACTAGGTACATTCACCCAGTGTTTTATGTCTCCCTCCTTGAACCATATCCCCATTCGACCCTCGGAGTTTGTACTCCACCACCACCTGTCGAGATTGGAAACAAATCCAAACATGAGGCCAGCAAATTCCTGAGCACCCACATCCTGAAGAGGCAACTTGACTACTTGCTTGACTGTAATGAATACGGGCCAACTGAACAAACCTGAGAGCCCGTAGCCCATCTGGCTAAGGCCCCAGAGAATGTCGCTGAGTCCCATCAGTGATACCAAGCAAAGCCAAAATCCGCTCCTCCTGGAACTTGTCCCTTGATGATGAGATGATTTTGTGATTCAGAGCCATGGTACAAATCATGCCTCAGAGACACAGTACAGATCATGACACAGAGCTACAATACAGGTCATGGTCAAGAGCCATGACACTTGGTTATCTTCCAACACAGCCCCTATGTTCCATGATTCTGGATTCCTTCTGGCACAGCCCCAATCCATGGCGCAGCCGCAAGCTTCCCCTATATATAGACCCATGTATCCCTCCAATTGGAAACCATCCTGATCAACAACTGTCCAGGGCAATACGATCTAGCCCTGCCTTAAAGTCCCTTTCCTTTCTAGACCTGTCCCACTCCTCTCCTCTCCCTCCCTCCTCTTGCTTGCACCTAGGCGACCCCCCTCTCCAAGTCCTGTCATCAAGTCCACACCCACAATATCCCACCATCAAGCCTGCTGCCCCTGACACCACCACTTGTGCCCCTGACACCCCTACCTGGCCTGATGCCTCCGCTCAACCATCCGCCGAATTCGAGCATCAGCAACTAAACTCATGAATCCCATTGTGGTTGACCCTTCATGAATGGATAACTTCACAACTCCCAAATACAGCAATCCCCATCACGGTCCTCAAGTATCAGCCATCAACTTTGGCCTTGTGGAAGAAGTCCTTGGACCTGAATATCCATGCGCTCATGTCCCACATCAGAGTGCAAAGAAGTACACGGATAAGTTCAGAGTGTCGCCATATACACAGACACCCTGGTCCAGCTCAGCATCCTTTACTGGCAGGCAGCGCCCTTCCAAGTGTTGCCCTTGCACAGTTTTTGAATGAATTGCGCCAGCACTTACGCTATCGGTCAGCTTTCAGAATGGGCACTAGCCAGGACCTCACACAGTGTTCTCATTCCTGTGTTGTAGGTCACTCACCTTCACATACGCAGGTACCAGCCGATTTCCGGCCAGCTTCGGCTAGCCAATCCTAGCCCCATAGCAGTAATCAGTCCTTTCTGCTGAACCGGGACAGCCCATTGCAATAGTCCTGTTTCCACAGCCTGCCCCAGCTTATGAGTGGTAGGGAAGCACTTCTTGCAGACAAGGAGGACAGAAAAGAAGTGCCTGGTAAACAGCCGCTCACTCCTAGATAAAACCTTACCTCAGAACGGTAGATCTGCAAACAGCGCTACACAACCAGCCGTCAAGTTCAATCAAGAAGTACGGAACATCAGCATACCCTTGTGACCAATCCTCTGTGAAAGGGAAACAGCCTCCCTACAGGAGCCTGACAATTACCGGCCCTGTCCTTGCCCCCAAGTCTCTGCCACCTACTTAAGAAACTAAGCCCAAGCCTGGGGCCCCAAAACTCCAAAGTTTGAACCTGTTGCCCGCTCCATGCAAAAAAAATCCCAATGGTTTCATCAAGGTGGCGAGCCGCAGAAAGTTGAAGTTTCTTGGCTGGTGCACACCAACATGGACCCCTGACAACCCAGATATGTTAGAAATCAATACCACGCAGATTGCCACCGCAGAGGGGCTTCTGGAGTAGATAAAACAGAAACTGTTGGTCGACATAGCCTCAAGCAGCAGGTTTGCTTCCTGAAGGTCCTTATCAAGAACTACAACAAGGCTACGCTTCGCCAGCCACACATTCTCCTTGCGCGATATTGTGGCAAACCAAATTTCTGGCTCAAGTTCCTGGAAGGTGCCCAACCAAAGTTTTAACCGTTTTGCCCCTGCAATCACGATAAAAGCTTGAGAAGCAGATTGGGAGATACCTCAAAAAAGAATGGATAAGGAATTTCCAATCTGGTTGGGGTGCACCAACCAACTTTGCAAGAAAGGACTGTGGAGTACACTGGTGCCTGGACTATCATGTCCTCAACATCATCATCTAGCAGGATCAAATAGGGCTGTCAAGTCTTCTCAAGATGAACAATCGGTTGACTAACTCCAAATCCTTCGCCCTTGTGGATTTCAAGGATTCTAACTACAACAAAGGGGTTGCCCAGGACATCATCTAATGAATGGCAATCCAAACCAGATACGGCCACTGTGAGTTCTTGGTCATGCTATTGGGGCTCCTGAACTCACTTGCCTGTTTCCGAACTTTCATGAACTCCTTTTTTGGCCCCATGAACAATAGGTCCGTCATATCCTACCCTGCAGATATAGTCATCCACTCAACTGCAAAGAACATCAGCAGAACATCGGAAAGGTCCAAGCTATCTTTGTTAAACACGAACTCAAAAAAAGCTGAGCAGTTTATTCTGGGGCGAGGAAGAAGTCAAATTACCAGGTCTGAAGAAGCTGCTTCTCCATTATTCCAACCAAGATTGCTTCAGACCTTGAATAGGAACTATCAACATGCCAGAGGCAGATGGATAGCCGAATATGCCAAGGACAAAGACCAGATTCCAGTGCCGTTTCTAACCACCATCAAGGGGCTGACAGCCCTTACTTGGCTCTGACTGATCTCATACGTCAGCTGTAAGATGAAGCCGCTGGGGCTGAACTAGCCAGTGCATGAGGAAGAGCTGTGCGCTCTTGTCAAACTCATCATGATCAATTTTCCAGTGTTCAATACCTACCAGGCTGCATCCCCACTGAGCAAGAGCACCTCTCCTGTGTGCGGAGTGGGTGAAACGCCAAGGAAGAAGCGAGATCCTTGTCAGCACGCTATCTGTCTCTGAGATGGATACACGTGTAGTGATATGTTGGCTGACGATTTTGCCAAATCAGATCCGGCCGATGCATGGTTTCACTACATGAGGACTGAATACCATGCACTGGACATAAAAGCACCACTTGCTGACATCAAGCGAAGATCTCCAGACCAAGTCACCTCCCCAAGGAAAAGTGCATTTGTGACTGGATCAATGACAGATGGCAGAGGGCACCAAGGTGGTACAAACCCCAGCAGGATGGTCGCTACAAACTCCTTGTTATTGACGTTCGCTGAGACCAAGCAGTACGTCACCAACTCACCAGATTGCCATTGCAAAGAGGTCCCCAAGTGGAACTAAGCCTTTCCCCTTCCTGTGAAGGTTTCATACGGCTGGTGGCAGATAACAGGGTTCAATGGCTTTGCCACACTGAGGCAATTCAGGCCGCACAGGCAACTGTACAACTGCTGCTTCTGCCTTTTGCAATACATCTCATTGAAAATGATCCTTGTACAGACTAGCCTGGAGAGGACTGCGCATAACCCAGTGGATCTCTATAACTCTTGAGTCTCCTTCCAAGTCTTCTGGGCCCAGATCTTTGATACTGAAGCAAAAGTCATGTCTGTGTCCTGGCCAGCCTTCAACGAACCCGCCTGCATCTCAAAAAACGTCGACCCAATTTGCAAGGAGCAAATGGTAGCCAGGTGTGAGTGAATGGTCCAGATAGTGAAGGAAGTCGTGAAGACGTTACCTTGACAAATCCTTCAACAACTGGTGTCGGCAGCTACTGTCCCTCAAACTTAGATTCACGGTAACGCCTTCCAGCGACACTCACATGCCCCTGTCCTTCTGCAAAAGAGGCAAAGACGCTACCTCTCTGGGATTTCCTTGCCCAGATAGACAAGTTCAAGCCATCTGCAGGTCAATTACTCTGAAGCAGCTACTTGAGATTGTTCAACAACAGAATGATAACTAAACAGTGAAGGAGACGGTACTCCAGCCAGCTTGCGATTGGTATGCCAACGTGAACAACCAATCTTCCATGAAGCCTGAGACAATTTCCTTCTTAAAATAGCTGACCTCTCAACACACTGCTAAAATCCTTGCATGCGGACAAAGTCATGGATTGCTGGGTAGATCCCCTCAAGATCATCTGCCCTGAACCACCTCTGGTCGCCTGAAAGCTTGACATCACAACTACAAGAATCGTCCACATCTGGCCGTACTTCAAGGTCAACATCAGGCGCAAGTTACATTGCAAGAGGAGCAGAGACCTTGGACCTGAGCACACAGTAAATTGCAAAGGGGAGGCCGGAAAGCCCTAGTGCTCAACAGTGTACATTTTGCCTCAGAGTGCCCCTGGATGTTGGCTTTTGCGCTGACATGGGAATAGCGTGCATGATACTTTGCAAGAGGTGCCAGCTCCTTAGAACCAAGCCTGTTTCGGATCGGAAGTGGGAAGTTCGAAAACCCTGGCGCCTCACTGGTGATATCAGCGTGTCGCAGCATGTAGGCCTTGAGCTGCCTGAACCAAAATCAACCGTCCCCAATGGGTGGCAGGAGGGTGGAAACAGAACTTTATGAAAGGTCTTGTTTCGTTGCCAGATGGGAGACAGATTATCCTATAGCCAAGCTTGATGAGTCCCAAGAGGAGCCCACAACTTAGAACCTACCATGTCAAAGCTCATCCTATTTTTTTATTGATCCTTCAAAATTCTACTCAAAAAAATGTTAGTCCAGTTATTTGCAGGAATGTTTCTGACCCTCCTCCTTGAAGTAATGCCTCAACCTCTGAGATACTTGAACAACTCACTAGTCCTCCCAACTAAAACTCCTGCTTTCTTCAAGATAAATTCTGCTGTGTTCTTGTCTGGCCTCGGAATCTATGGGGGGTGTGAAGAATCAAAATATTTTTGGCCTTTTACCCTTTCCTTAATACAGCGGTATAAGATACCCGGATTGGCTTTGAGTACAGGAGCACGCGGTTGTGAGATCCAGACCACAAGAACCTTTCTTGCTCCCGGTTCATCTTTTGGAATTCATCTGTCACTAATTTCTGACCCCTGTGTGACTTTCCTGTGAGTGAGGGATTGGAGCACCTTCCCCAGAATCCCGCATACACATTGAACATAGCTACAACAAGCTGACCCGAGGGGCTGAGTCTGAATGTTTCCCTCAATCACGTCCTCAATTCCTTCCCAAATCGCTGTGGTCGCCTGGATGTTTCTGAGTACTTCGGAAACCTTGCTTCAAGGTCCAAGTAGAAACCTTCCTTCAGCATAAGCATTCAAAGTTTTAAGTACCCCTTGCTGTCCTAGAGCTCTGATTTTTGCGGGCTCAAAACCATCTTTGGAGGTACTTACCGAGAGGAAGGCCAAGGCGGAGGTTGATCTGATGGAGGTGACAGCAAAAGGTAGGGCCTTGTGAACTGATACGTTCTTCAAGGCAGAATCTTACAAGGTGATGTCGGCGCAGGTCATGTAGATGGATTTGGTAAATTTGCCACAGGTCGCTAGGTTGATATGAAGTGGGGCATCAGATTTGACCTTGGGTGAGCAATGCTTGGCTGCAAAGTGTCAGACGCTTCTAGCATGTTGCATCCACAGTCAAAGAGGATACAGCCGAACTGGCATTTGATGAAGGCATGAATGACAAAAAGATTGGCAATGGTAGGCGTTTTTTGAAGAAGGAAGCAAATGTGGCTTGGTTGATCTTGTCTTTCCAGCCGATAGCACCGATTCCCCATTTATGCGCCAGCAAAGTAAGGCGCGCCGCTGGCGTCTTTGAAATTTTGGGCTGTTTGTGATAGGACTCTATGAGAGGTCCCATCAATCTTGTAGCTGAGTGGCCGTTCACTGGGTTCCTGCCTCCGCCTGTGAGATTTGGACAGTGTGTTCAGGAAACACAATTGCAAGTTGAACATTTATCTAGAAATTCTTGATATCAAGCTGGTGATAAAGCAGGGCACCAGGGGGTACCAAATGGTGTACCTGTGGGAGACGTGACCCACTGGTTTAACTTCCCCCGCTGATTGGTCACCCACCTCTTGCACAAACCTATGAGACAATTATAGATTGTATGGCAGACATCATAATTTCAAACTGTGGGTGATGGCGGCCTGTTGGCTGCATGGGATGCAAAGGGGGCTGACTCGTATATTGCAATGTTCAGGATTTCTCTGTGGTATTCAACTGAGTAGTCACTTACAGGAGAGCAAAAATGCGCTCAACTTCAATGCTTCAGTCAAAGTTGTAGTATTTCTCAACCACCCCAGCTTTGAAAAGATAACCTTATGAAGGTTTTCAAAGGGCTTGCTGAAGTTGGTCAATGTGGCTGACAGGGCAAGGTCGATCTTGGCATTGCCAAGGTTGCACTTGACGGCAGTATTAAAGCTGGGGCAAGTGATGGGGTTGAGCAACGTCTGGGTGTTCATTCCAGGTCCTTGGGCTTCGGTTGACCAGCCAGCACCACCAGCTTCCTTGAAGCCCGCACTCGCTCCCTGTCCAACTCCATACATGTGACTAACCAAGTCAATTCATGTAGCCTTGATGGTCTCTGGTGGTCCTGACGAAATGCCCTACACCAGATGGTTATGCCTTGACAACTTATTTCTGAGACCAAATGAGGAAGGAACACAGTTATCCTATTTGAGATGACCGGATGTGACTTGGCCCTAGAAGACGGCTGGATGAAATATTGAGGCGCTGATGTTAGAGCAGGGTCACTATTTAGACTTGGAAGGCGAATCTCGGATGCATGCCAAGATGTCAAAGGAATCACAGCAGTTTGGGACGGAAGTGAAGATCTGATTCAAGGGAAAGAGTCTGTCCTCTTTTGCCATGAACAATGAAGACGAGATATTCTTGGAAGGCAATGAATCTTCTACCCAGAAAAGGGGCACCCAGAACATAGATCAGTAAGAAACATAGATAAGCGCAACCTGTCAAGTCTAAAACATGGACCAGCAACCTAAAAGGTTCCCGCTGGTGTCTGTCTGATAACCATGGGCTACTGTACTCTGAGTAAGTCCCAAGACCTAACCCCACAATATTATTCAAGGGAAAAAGAGGTTTCAAACAGGTGGAAAGGCCATCATTTATCACCAATAGGATTAAAGAGAAGTCAGAATATTGTTGCGTGAAACAAAGGATCCAGTGTTATAGGATATTGAGGAAATAAGGGTGTGTCTGTGATACATTCCTGCAATGTTGATAGTCTGCGAGTTGTAGTTGAGAGAAGAGGAATCAGAGGCGGAATCCAGGTTAGAGTCATTAGAAGAGAAAATAAAGAGGCAGTGCAGATATGACGATATCATGGATCGTTAGATGGCAGGTGATATACATCTAGTCAGAGGAAGAGAGTCCTGAAAAAAAAGGGAAATACTGGTTTTTGGAAATGCCAAGTATTGGTTGGTAGTGAGTGAGCCGAATTTTCTTAGGACAAAACACAAGGAGTGCGCTGCAAGAATATGAGAGTTGTCATGTAGAGGAGGTTGTCCATATGGTCAGATATTGCTAATCCGGTTCTGGGCTACGGGCAGTGTGACCAATATAGCTAAGAATGTGGATTATAGATGATAAATTGCATCTGTTGGTGCGGCTGCTGGGGTACGGAGCGTGTCACCAATGTAACTACCACCAGCACAACAATCACTGGAACCCCGCACTGGTCCCCTCAACCAATTCTGTTAGTGCCACAGGCGGCTTCTCTGGTGGCAGATTTGCTCCAAAATTCAGGAACCCCACCTAGGAGTAAGGCGAGAGGAATCCCTTCCCATGGACAGGGTGGTTTTGTTCTGCCAGTTTCATCTTCTGGGGAAAGAATCCAATGGGCATCATGCGCAGAAAGTCAGTCAAGCCCTTTATGGTGGTGGGCAACAGCGGAGACTTTTGTCAATTTAGCTGGCCGCTTAGGCTAGCCATTATCCAACCTCAGATGCGTTGGAGAGCTCATATGTCATCTTGGATGGGTAATACCACGTGAGGCCTGGTACCGTCCAAATCGGGGCTTTGAGGAGCTGACATGATTGTAACTCCTCTGCCGTCCATTAGAACGCGATGGTTCTGGAAACAGACGCAATGGGGGAAGTGCTTCTTACAAGTATTTGCTGACTTAGTTGCGAAGGTAGTTAGTGAATCCCACAAAGGACTGGATATCAGTTGTATTTTTTGGGAAAGACCATTGGCAGATGGTCGCCATCCTTGAGGGTGCCATCTACAAACTGTCTGTCCGGAGTCCATGTTTGCAAGCGGCCCCAGTTGCAATTTGTTGGATTGGTGTTGACCTGCTGTAGGCCGCGATGCATAGTACGTTGTTGATGTACTTCTTATGGGCGTCTTTGGTGTTGGAGTAGATGAGGATGTCCTTGAGGTGAGAGATGGCTGAGCAGTCCTACAGGTGATCAAAGGAGTGGTTCATATTGTGATGGAATGCTGCCGGTGGGTTGGTGAGGCCAAATGGCATGACAACGTGGTAAAAGTGACTGTAGCATAAGCTGATTAGGGTTCTGGTGATGCTGTCCTCTGCAACTTGGATACAATGGTAGGCATCCTTGAAGTTGATGAGGTTATTGGCCTTTCAAAGCCAGCCACTCATGTCCTGGAGGCTAGTGAGAGGTGTTAATTTTCGTTTTGTTATGCTGTTAAGTCTGGAGTAGTTGAGAAACATCCGTAAAGTTCTGCCTTTATTGTTGGCTAATACAACAGGTGTGCCCTAAGCCGATGGCAAATGACAAATGCAACCCTTGTTAATGTACTTGTCACACTGGCTTTCCAATTTGTTCAGCTCTGTCTGAATCAATGGTCAGAGGGGGAGTAACTTGGGATTCAGGCCGTCCTTGAGTGTGATTTCCAAGTTCAGGTTGCTGCGCGGTCAGGAGGCAAGCTGATGTTTGTTTCATAGAGGCAGCTAGGGTCATCCATTTAGATCACATTGCAGAGGAAGTCATTGGGGCCAATGTCAGGGGGTCATGGAGAACCTTCGTGGCGTGCATCCAGATTCAGATAGGTTCGTTTGGATCAGGGGAGGAGCGGAACAATTCTGCATACTTGAACTCCTTCTCAGGACAGGCGTCCAGGAAAGTGTTCGGTTTCATGATTTCAAAGCCTTTGCTGGGCTTGAGTTGCGGTGGTAGTGGGGTCAGCAGGTCAGTCTCCTTGGCATTCATGAAGAAAATGGAGTAGCAGTTTGCTTCTTTGGCAAGGTGCTTAGCCCTTCAGGCCCCTACGTTGGGTTGTAGGGAAATGGTGTATGTGAGGCCCCTGAGCACAATTCAAAGGGCCAGCTTGGCACTTTTCTTTGGCTAGACAATCCACAGGCCTGCAAGAAGTCCGGTAAGGGGGAGTCCAAGTGTGAGGTCATAATCAATCAGGGCAACGAAGAGGGGTAGCTAAGGTGAGGAAGTCCCTTGTAAGGGGGCCCCCCAGGCTGAGGTCAGGACGGGCCAAGTATGAGAATGGCGATTCTCTGCCGTGAGTGGCAAACTCAATGCACAGGAGGACAGAGGACTTGACTGTGCGGGTTTGGTGAGGTCACATGTATGAGTTGGAGACCAGGAACATGTTGCATCCATAGTCCACAGGGATTTGAACAGAGGATCCCTTGAGGTAACCATGGACACTGTAGGGATCAATGACTCCTGGGGCATTTGGGAGGTTTCAAGGGAGACCAGTGCCCTCTTGCCATCTGCGTATCCTCCCACACGGTTTACATTTATACCCTAGAGAGCCTCTAGGAGAATGTGTTGTTCCACGAGCAGCCTTCGAAATCCTCTCCTCACTTGTTCAGCCACCCTTACTCCCCTGGTTGGACCAATCTCCGTCGGTGTTTGGATTCACGTCCCCCCATCAGCAGTCGTCAGCCTCTACATTGTTGAGGCTTACAAAGGGGGTCATATCAGGGTGCTCTTAAAACCTGGTGTCAGGGGCTTCACTGTCATCTGGCTGATGCCAGCCCTGCTGAGTTGTCCTCTGCCTGCTCCTCCACATTC
>KZ993819.1:0-39594 GCA_003614705.1 Blyttiomyces helicus | reverse complement strand
AGCCCTGCGAGTTTGCGACCAGCTTGAGGCATCCCCGCGTCGTGGCGGTATTGGGGCAGTGAAAGACGAGTGACCTGGAAGATTGATTTTGCGAAGATGTCCATCTTGAGAATGCCGCGGCCGGTGTCCCCAGCTTCGAGACCGCCCCCATGGTCATCCTTAACGACTGTGGTGTCGGTGCTGTCAGTGTTCTCAAATCGAGGAGCGGGGACTGGGGCGGAGCGGGACTAGCCAACCTGTAGGTGACGTGCCGCGCGCTGATCTCTTGTGAGCGAAAATATGTAGATGGCTCCGTGCTCCCTGCGGCCGGATTCAGCTAAGACGTAGTGGAGGAAGGCGAAGTTGTAGGGGGTTGGCTTCCAAGGAGGGTGGGGCACTCCCATCGACTAATCATGCACGGTATAACTGAAAATGGTAACATAAGAGATGCCGGGAAGGCGTCCCAATTCATGAGCGATGGGGGGCGGTCAGAAATGGTTTTCCAACTTACCAGGACCTCGCGCTTGAGGAGAATACACACGGTAACGCCGCCCGTGGTCACACACACTCTGAAGCGTCTTGGCTTGATCTTCTTGAGGAAATCTCCATCGTGGAAGTGGAATAAGTGTTGCCACGCCGCCTTTGTTGAACTAACGTGTCCTCCATGAGATATGGCAAACTGTGGTAAGAAGCGAGCGTTCTGCAATGAGTTGGCAACTTTAGATGGTACAGAAGCTTTTGAATCGGTGAGGTGAAGACGGAATATACCATCAGCGCGTCTGTGTTGGAAAAACTGAGGTGCCGGATGCCAAAGCCATAGGAGGGTATCGGCGAAAACGGGCGGGTGCCCCGCACTCTCTTCCACCATACCGCCCTCCGGTGACCTTCCACACGAAGCTTTGAGAATAGGTAGTTTATCCGCAGTAGCAGCTTGACCATCTCTGCCGCACCAACACCATACTTCACGTTGATGTTAAATTTGATGAAGTGGGAGCCAACTGGAAGAGGCCGAGCGGGTACCAACGGCGCAATTGCGCTGGAGATGCCGTTGGAAGAAGCGGTAGCGACAGCACCTGCGGAGGGGGCGGAAGAAGGTTGAGCGGACAGAGACGACGTGGGAGGTGCTGATGGGATCAGATGGGCACCGGGTGTGGACCTCAAGGTATGGGTAGTTGAAGGTGGCGTGGCCATGCCTTGCCGGAAGCTCGATATCCAGGAATTCATGGGTCTTGCGGTCTTCTTCTAGTGCTGGATACACCGCTTTGCCGAGATTGCCGTCCTGCTTACTAAGCTCATGGGCAGCGGCCCATGGACTTGGGGCCCCGACGAGGAGGGCATGTTCGTTGCGGGGGGATGCATATGGGATCGGGCTTGGCCAATCTCGCGCTGCTTCAGGACATCTCAAGGCTAAGTCCGGCACTCGCTCTGTCCAGGTGTCCAAGGGCCACCCCCATAGGGCAATTCCACAGGGGACACAAGTCCCGGCGCCGATGCACTTTACAACAGCCTCCCAGATTTCGACCGAGTAGCATGACCGTCCCAAGTTGCAAGTAGAGGTGGAAATCTTCCAAGAGTGCCTGTCGGCGACACAGGCTAGGAGGGCAGGCACCCGCTACGGTAGATCCCCAGTTGTGGAGGGGCTGACTAACACAGCATGGTCCGATTCCCATCCAAGTGCGTTTCCGGTTGTCAGCCGCTTGTAAGATGGCGTAGCTGATGGGGCCATGGAGTGCCTTTTAGGGAGGATTCTTGTGATTAGAGCAATTCTTGCCTTAGGATGTGGTTACCGACGTCCGTCTCACCAACGTGAGTCCTCCCAACCAGCCGCCGACCAGTTTTTGAGCCGAGCACAAGGCTCCCAATGCTTTGGGTTCTGGTGACATCATTCAAGGTCCCCGTGACGCAGGTAGGCAATGCCCCTACACCCGACCAGCGGACAACTGGCTTTGAGCAGAGACAGAGCCGCCCTCCCTGACCCTTATCCAAGCCGAGTGCGTAGCTCCCAACGCTTGGGGTTCAGGCAACCATGAGCCAAGCATCCTGCTCCTGACTCTTTGAGAGTCTCTGTGACAGGGGTAGGCAATGACCGCACACCCGACCAGCAAGCAACTGGCTTAGACGGCTGCATGGGCAGCTTATGCCTCAACCCTGGCCGTATAGAGGCTGAGCTGCATCCCCTGACCCTCATTGTGAGGCAGAGCTAGGCTCCCCTATTCTCATTTTGTGAGGCAAGCGCCAAGCTCCCGACACTCGTAAGGTAAGATTTTCCTGTAACCTTTGGGGTATGCAGACAAGGGGAGTACCAACCTAGAAACAGTGCATGCGTAACCACTTGCCATAGGCAGCGGTGTCCTTGATCGTTCTAAGGGGCTCCGAGGTAGTTGCGTCGTTGGGCCAGTCTAGCCATTTGACTTCGTATTCTTGACGGTGTTTTCCGTTTTTTTAGGAGTTCGCTCTTGTTCTGTTGGTTGACTATGCGCTCGACATACCACTTGTCCTTGCTGAGGGTTTGAACAGGTTCAGGAAGGAGGTGGGATGCGTCCTTGTGGTACGCTGAGGTAGAAGGGTGGAGGTACGGTTTGAGGATGTTAACATGAAAATAGGGATATACTTCGGTAATGTTTGGTGTGCCCACATGGAGTTTGTAGGTGTCAGGGGTAGGGCCCCTGCGAGGCCGGGGAAGGGGACTGTCCAACTTGGCACAAATGCGCCGGGTAGAGTGAGCCTTAGGGGGACGTTGATTCCATTGAGGTTTTGCCTGACCATGTTGCTGATCTCATAGCTATTATGGACATGGCTGACGTTGAGGTTGTGGGTGTAGCGGTCCTGTGCGTCCTTCATCCTCTGCGCTATGACCGGATCGCGTCTTGGCTGGCAACATAGTGGTCGAGTTCGGAGCGGTCAGCTTCGCTGGTGGGCCTGACAACAGTGTCGGGGCGGGCAAACTCCAGGATTGAGGGACGCGGCCTCCTTTCATTAGAAAGGGGGGCAGCCCGCTGCTGGGAGCGGGGGAGCTATGGATGTTAACACTCCAGGAAAGAAAAGAGCAACACCCAGTGGGCCCCTGTATGTATGTGCTGAACCTTCTGGATTGTCTGTTTGCAATTTCTGTCCATTTGTTGAAGGTGTGCTGCCGCAACTGAGCTCTTGATGCTGGCCATTTCTGTGAAGGCTTCCCAGAAGTACAAGATGGTCCTCTGGTTGTGATCTGTTACAAAGATGTTGGGCCGGCCCATGTCAGCCTCGATGCAGAAGTTGTAGAAGCTTGCAAACTTTCTAGCTGGTGTTTTTTTGGAAGTGGGGACTAGGATAGCGCTGCAGCTAATGCAGTCAATGAAGCACATGCAACGGCATAGTTCTTCGCCTTATGGGCCGTAAGCGATGGGGCATGCGAACTCGTCAAACCCCACCAATTTCCAAAACTCCTCTGGAATGGGAAGCAGTGTGAGGAACCCGTAGCGACGCTTTGGGTCATTGAACCGCTAGCAGTCAGGGCAGCTCAATATGTAGTTGCAGGTCTCCTTGTATATCCCTGGCCAATACCACTCTGTCACCACCTTTGCCACCATTTTGGAAATACCCTGGTGTCCGCCCTCAATGACTTGTGGTTGCGCGCCAGGATATCAGATCTCATGGTTTCGGTGACGTCCAGTTGGTCCTCGTAGTAGAGGAAGCCCTCGCTGAATGCGTTCTTTTTCAGCTCCGCCGTACGCGTTGCCAGAGTGGATGCATCGAGTGGTGCCTTGATATTGAGCGTGCAGTGGTTGGTCTTGAGGTACCTGCGGATCTCGTTAGCAGCTACGGCTTCCTTGAGCGCAGAGGGGTTATTGAGTACCTGGAGGGGCTCAACCTGCAAGTCACTGAACTGGCGAACAGCTCTTCCCTGAAGGGGCTGTGTGTGAAAGTGTTGAGACGTTCTTGGCAGGAGATGCAGCAGAGGATGTACTATGGTGCAAGGGAGAGCGGGTCTGTGACGATGTTGTACTGCCCCGGGAGACACTCTATTTTAAAGTCAAAACTTTCAAGGGACTCGATATATCCGGCTTGCCGTTGGCTCACATTCGGTTGGTTGTTGAGGTAAATCAGTGACTTCTGGTCAGTGAACGCTCTGAAACCGTGGCCCACGAGTGATGCCAATTTGCTTCAAGGATCTTGACAAGGGCCAGGAGCTCCTTTTCGTGAACAGGATAGTTATGTTCCGCCGGGTTCATCTAGCGGCCAAAGAAACTAACAGGTTGGAGGCTAGGAAGGTTAGTCAGGCCTTTTATTGAGATGGGCAACGGCAAGGGGACTTGGTCAGTTTCGCTGGCCTCTTGGGCTACCCATTCTCCAATGGCAAAGTCTGACAAGTCACAGAACACATAGGTTGGTTTTGTTGGGTCTGAGCGTGCGAGTACCGGTGCTGTGCAAATGGCAGCATTTAGGAGTTGAAACGACTGATCCTCCTCTGCCGTGCATTGCAACAGTATGGTGCCTGACTGGAGGCGCAACAGGGGTAATGTTCTCTAGGAGTTGCTATTGATGTAGTTGCAAAGGTAGTTGGTGAAGCCAAGGAACACTTGGATGTCGGTGGTGTTGCAAGGCATGGCCTATTGGTAAAGAGTCTCAATTTTCAATGGTTGGATTGACACGCCATTGATCCCCAGTTGTTGTATGCAGAATTCGACACGCGATTGGCCCCAGTGGCACTTTGACAGCTTGATGTTGGGTTGTTTTTCAGAGAGGTCAAGGAGTACTTCATCGACGTGTTTCTTGTGGTCCTCTTTGGATTCAGGTATATGAGGATGTTGTCAAGGTATGAGATGATGCTGCAGTTGTAGAGGTGGCTGACGTAGTGCTTCAGCATTCTTTGGAAAGCCGTGGGTGCATCTTTGAGGCCAAACGGCATGACAATGTGCTCAAAGTAGCTGCAGCTTGTTTGGATCGCAGTTTTGTTGATGCAGTTGTCCCCATCAAGGATTCAACGGAATGTGTCCTTGATGTCAATGGGTGTGAAGTACTTAGCCTTGGATACTCAGTACCGCATCTCCTCTAAGCTTGGAAAAGGCGTTTGGTCCTCGAGTGCGATCTTGAAGTTAAGGTCACCAAGGTCAGGGGGCAGGCCCTTGTTTGGTTGTTGAGGCTGATCGTGTCGTACTTCTTGATCACGTTGTGGAGGAAGCCTTCCTGGCCGTTGTCGATGGTTGGTACGTCAGGTCTGGCTTTTATCTGCTTGTAGAGATCCTGCTTGTGGAGAACCTTTGTAGCGCGGTTGGTCAGGTTTGTTCCGATCATGTGAGATGTGCAACATTACCGCATTCTCCAACTGCCCTTGGCTCCTGGTGCGCATAAAAGTGTCCAATTTCATGATTCCCGAGCCTTTGGTGGGCTGAAATTCTGGCAATGACAGCGTCATGGGTTCAGTTTCCATGGCAATGACGTGGGTAATTGCATAGCGGAGGGTCTCCTTGGTAAGGTGCTGGGCCACCTAGGCCCTTATGTTGGGTTGATCAGGGATTGTGTAGGTACGGTCTTTGTGTGCGAACTGAATATCCAGCCTAGAGGCACTCTCTGGCCAGACTGTCTGTTGGCCGGCAAGGAATCAGATGAGGGGGAGTCCAAGCATTAGGTTGTAGTGGATTGGGGCGATAATGAGGGGTATCTACAACAGGGTCAGCTTATCCTTGGTGAGGGGGTCTCATAGGCTGATGTTGGCGCGGGCCAGGTATGATGAATGTGACTCCGTGACGCAAGTGGCCTGCTCAACGCGTAGGGGGGCAGAGGACTTGACTTTGCAGATCCTGTGACGCTTTACGTAAGTGTCAGTGACGACAAATGTGTTCCATCGGGAGTCCATGAGGATTCAGATGAAGGACCCATGAGGCAACCATGGACAACGTAGGGATCAACAAATACAGGAGCAATCGGGAGGTTTTCGACGGAGATCAGTGCTCTCTTGCCATCCACGTATTCGTCCACGCGGTTCCCACTGATACCCTGCAGAGCTGCTGGGGAAATGGGAGTCCCCTCAAGCAGCCTTAAAAATCCTCCCTGTTGCCCGTTCCACAACACATACTGCCCAGGTCAGACCAACCTTTGTCGGCATTCAGGTTAACGCCCTCCCACTGGCTGTTGTTGGCCTCCACATTCTTGACGCTTACAAAGGGGGAGCTCTCGGGGTGAACGTCCGACTCGATGTCTGGGTCTTTGATCTTCATCTTGCGATGCCAGTCCTGATGCCTTGTCCTCTGACTGCTTCTCCATGCTCGGCACCTAGGGGTGCCCGGGTGCTGGTGGGGTTACTAACACGGTAAGTGTTGTAGGGAGAGGCGCAGTGCTTCGTATAGTGGCCATGACCTCCGCAGCTGTTGCAGATGGTTTCCCAGGTAGGGTTTCAGAGTCGCAGCGCCTATCCGCCATGGTAGCTGCCGGGAGTGGTACTACCGCGGTTGGTTGAAGCAAAAGGCGCGGGGGTCCAGCAATCGTCGTGCGGGTGGTAGTTACTGCAGCCTCTGCCTTGACCGCCTCTTTAGATTTTCACAGCTGGCTCCGTAGTCTTCTTACTCCTCTGCAGTCTATCTGCCCTAATATCTGTCCAGAGGTTCGCCTTCTTGAGTGTTTCAACCTTGGGAGTGAACCTCTCCGCTAACTGGCCCGCCTCCAGTTGTGTGGCCATCTCCTCCTTTGTCAGCTTTCTCTTATCACCATGGCCAAAGATGGTGTGCCCGCGCACGGCCGCGGCGCATAACATCTCCAGGTCAACCTCCAGCTCGTCCTTCTCTTTTGGATTCTCATACTCTATGACCAACTTGTAGAGCTCCACGCCCACGGGATTAGCCCTGTGACAAAGCGCCTCCTTGTAATCCAGCTCCCAGATCTTCTTTTCATCATTACGCTTGTGGGCCTGGTTCAGAATCTTCTTGAGCTTCCAGCAGGTAGAGCTTAGGATGTTTTCCGGATAAAACTGACATGTAGAAGCTTAAAGAAGTCGTCAATTGTCAAAAACCTTCAGTTGTTCTTGTATTCTTTCTCACGTGCATGGAACCAAGTGTTTGCGCCCCCACACAGGAATGTCTTCACTAGCTGACACTTTTTGTCGTCGGAGTGATTGGAGTCCCTGTTGAAGGTCTCAATGTAGGATTTGACAGCACCAAGGAAAATGGCAGTCCCCTTGTTGCTGTTTTCGTTACCTGTAAAGGTGGGGACCTGCTTTTTGCGCACAGCGCGGGTGGACTTGAGGGTTTCCATGACGAGAAATTCACAGGCGGCGGCGGCTGTGGAGGCGGGTGAGGACAGATGGTAGCTGTGTGAACTGGGTCGGCTTCAGGGTGAGGCTGGCGGGTTGTCTGTTTCCATTTGTCGTCTGTGCGGTATGACTTCGGGGTAGTGGAGGGAGTGATGAAGGGGTTCTCAGGTAGCTTGGGGAATGTCGAGGTGAGGACATGTCAAACATAACGGGGTGTACTGAAAGGGCTCTTTTTGCCTGGGCTATACTTCTCTGTGGGGTTTCTCTGGGTGGGGAGCTCAGAACCAGTGGTGCTACCAATACTGCTTACTGGGGTCTTCACTGCCTTTAAGGTTCCGGGTCCACGTGGAGGTGTCAAAGTCTCTTTCACGGTTTGGGAAGAAGTAAAGAAGATGATGATTCCCTAGTGCAGACGCAGCCGCTGACTAGCCTAAGTGCGGGGCGCTAAGCCGCATACAGGCGCAATGTAGATTATGAGGGAATACAGGGAGGATGTATATGGGATTGGGCTTAGCCAATCTACGGCGTGATGCGTCAGGACTCCTAAAGGCTAAATCTGACACTCACTCTGTCCAGGCATCCAAGGGTCGCCCCCGTAGAGCAATACCACAGGGGTCCCAAGTTGCGGCTCTGATGCGCTTTACGACACTCCTCATCATATCGCTGACAGCCCTCCACAAAGGACTGTAGGTAGATGTTGATGTATTGCCTCACCAGGTGCACAGAAAAGCTGGCGCTGTTGCCCATCCTCTTGTCAACACCTTCCCGTACTGAGTCCTTAATGATGTTAGTGACAAGATCCACGTAAGTGCCACTATTGGAGGAAGTGTTGCGGTCGATTAAAGGGGAGACCTATATATGAATTGGGGGGAGGGGATGTCAAAAATGGTATACGGAGAGGCCTATTGGAGGCGCCTCTCCCCCCTCCTCACTCACATATCTACTTATATCCCTTCTTAGTAAGATCGTGAATGTCACTTCCCACCCTCACGCTGTAGAGAGGCAGCGGTTATGAACGCCAGGGGGCTTAGGATTAGTAACTTACAAAGTAACTGAACGGCAGCCAAGGCATCACTTTCCTGTCAATCAGGACTGTGGGCTGGCTCCCGCAGATTTTTCCTACAGGCAATAAGAGCGTGCTTAAGTTGACAGCAAAGGCATCATGTGGCCTCATGGGCTGCCTCGCATTTAAAGGGAGCAGAAATTCGGCAAGCCAGCTTTCCTCCTTATGCGTGGCAGCCGCGGCTTTTGTCCAATTATGGGTAACAAACAACTTCAATAGAATAGAAGTAAGTGGGTGCAAAATATCCCAGTAGCTGATTTCTGTATTGATATTTAGGCAAAGCGTTCCTGTTTTAGTCCTCTCCATCATCAAATATGTGAACGAACTTGATTTTATGGCAGAATGAGACGAGAAGCATCTGTTCTGATACAATGAGCTTTCCTGTGCTGGCTGATTTGACTTAGGGTTTCAAGCATGTAGATTTTTGGGGTTTCGTTGGGGCAATTCTGGAAATTCTGTCCCAATAGACATGCCTGGGGTCAGGAGCTTGGTTCTGTCAGTGGTTACGGTCAGGATTCAGCGGAGCAGATCTGGGGCAACGTTGAATATGGTTGCCCCAAGACAGTTATTCTGTAGAGAACATGAGCTTTGTATTATAGAATCAGTACAAAGTGAATATTTCACCAGATTCACAAAAGCAAGTTCCCTCTGGCTGAAGGAATACGTTAACAACTTTCTTCATAAACCGCATGTAGCCTACAGAGCATGGGACTTTAATGCTCAGAAATCTGCCCTCCTCTTGGCCCTCTTCATTACAAGCTTATCTTTCCTCCCCCTCCGCAGTAGTGTCATCCATCGCAAAGAGCAGATGTTCACACTTAGTACAATCTCCAAGATAAAAAAATCCTGAATGAGAACAAGGATCAGCCACTGCCATGGCCACCTTGGTCTTTCCTTATTAACGCCTTTGAATGGCGGAATCAGATCAGAAAGCGTTAATTTCAAGCAGTGGTAGAGTTAAAAGTGAGGTTTCGAAGAGATTATTAGATAAGGCGAGATTATGTGATATGGCACGGGATGAGGGTAGACCAAGACACATTCTGTTCGCCTTTCTGTTTCACCAATAGCAAGGGGATCTGCATCTCCAGCAGGGTAGGCATCTCCAGCGGGAGCAGCAGGGACGGTAGGTATGGGGAAAGCAAGGCCCTTCCCCTTTGCCCTCAAACTTCTAGCACATCCAGACAATGAGAAACACAAGTTCTTTAAGATACCTTTGATTGGGTTGAGGGGAGATGACTGACACTGATGCTGGGTGTACCACGAGCAGTATGGGTGCGCATACACTCCCCTAGGAGGAAGCAGGCGCAACGCAGTCAGTCAGCCACTCAGAGTTCTGAGGCTAGCCCCTGTCATTCCAATTTTGTGAGTCCCGAGTCCACTGTCATGGTGCCATTCCCACCCTCACCTTACATAAACCGTCTATGAGACAAGGATAGGGTGGTAAGATACCAGAGGAGGAGGGTTGGCAGCGTTCAGTCTCTGAGAAGAAAGTGGTCTTGTTGGAAAGGGTGGAAAGACCTTTCTACTTTCTGCGGAGAATGTGAGCTGATGCAGACTGTGCTGGCGGGTATCAGCTGATGTGCGAGCAGGGAGAGAGTGTGTGCGGCAGAAGATGAAGTCACTCATTCCTCGCCAACAGCACAAACAATTTTGCTAGCCTCAACTCCGACAGTGTCACTGAAAGTGACAAATGTACACCAACGCGACAGCAAAAACTATTTCGCAGGCTGTTAATTGGCCACGATTTACCTAACAACAGCCAAAACGTTTTCGATGGTCGTGACTTTGCCGCTTCCCCCCAGTGACAGCTAAAAAGATTTCACTGGCGACACTTGGCTGTCAAAGTGACTCCCTCTGCATCCTCTTGAAAAAGCTGGAAGTCAAACGGAAGCTTCTCCCAACATCCTCCGTTCAAAAAACATCTGCACCCTTGACTTCACCTTGCCAATCCCATTCTTCATATCTTGTGGGAAACAAGCTCGTCCTTTCTGGCTCTCAAGATGGCCCCCCCTAGTAAAGGACCAGGTGGGTCATCTGGCAGCGCGGTGGTGCGTGCACAAATGCTATGGACAGGACCTTTGAACACATGCCATACAGCACTACTCTCGCCGATGTCCCTCTTTGTTTCAAAAGACAAACCATCTTGCGACTGTGGAGGGATAGACCACCTCAAGGTGTCCCGCTACAAAAGCTGGTGGTAAGAGGGGACCAGAAAGTTGGAGGCACCCGTGAAGAAAAGGCAGGTGAAAAAGTTCCCAGGGAGGAAGCCCCTGGACCCTTCAGAGCACGTGTCCATAGAGGAGACCATTGTTACTACCCTGAAGCAAAAACTGAACCCTGACATAAATGATGAGGATACGCGGGAGGGCTTTCAAGACTGTGTGGTGGAGGATAAGGAATTGTGTGGGGGGAGGAAGTGTCAGGGGCAGCAGGCTTGATGGTGGGATGTTGAGCGTGTGGACTTGATGATGGCTCTTGGAGAGGGGGGATGACTAGGTGGCAACAACCGGAGGCAGGATGAGGAGAGGAGTACCAGAGGTCTAGAGATGAAGGGGACTTGAAGGCAAGGATAAATTGTAATGCCCAGGACTGGTGCTGATCAGGATGGTTGACAATGGGATGGATACATGGGTCTATACATAGGGGAAGCTTGCCACTGTGCGGCAAGTTGGGGCTGTGCTGGAGTTGGGGCTGTGCTGGGGATTGGGGCTGTGCTGAGGACTGGGGCTGTGCTGGAGATTGGGGCTGTGGCATGGATTGGGGTTGTGCTGGAGGGTATCCAGAATCATGGGGCATAAGGGATGCGCTAGAAGGTATCCAAGTGCCATGGCTCTGGATCATGACCTGTACCATGGCTTCAGGTCATGACCAGTACCATGGCTCTGCGTCAGGACTTTTACGATGGCTCTGGATCATGACAGAAAGGGGTTGTTTGGTAGAGAGGCGGTCGCGTGCACCTGATAGGGACAGGAGGCTCAAAGCAATGACTTCCAAGGAAGCCCAGATATCTCACGGATCACGCGAGGCTCTGGAGCTGTCTCTGTTCTCCTAATGCTGATGCGCAACTTGGAAAAGGAGTCTTTTTTCTTCAACAAGAACCTCATTAATGCCACCTTCAGATGTGTTAAAAGGTACAGCTGCCGCACCGGCGGGCTCAAGGCGCTTGACAACCACCCTCGGCTACCAGAAACAGCCAAGGTGTATACCAAAGCTCATAAATTGTATTGCAACGACCCTCCTGCTCAACAGTACTGCAATCCCTTCATTAACAAATGGGCAACCATGACCTTTGGCTCATTTAAAGCCATGCTCACTTCCTACCTCGACCCCCAGATCTGTGCTTGGATGATGCTCCCGCATCTCTACCCTACAAACTTGTGGTTTGTCAAGAGCCACATCAAAGCCATCACCAATACTATGAACTCTGCAATAAGGTCATGCAAACAGTGGCCCCCTAGCCCTACCTAACTTTTTCCCTCCAATCTGCATGCACAAAACGAACAAGCCCTAGAACAAGTCAGGCAAAGCAAGAGGCCATCGGCAAGAGATCTTGAATATTTTCATCGTCAACAGCAAGTATTCCCCTACCCGATGGGACATCGAGAACGATGAAGATGCCAGACTCTTTGATGTACCGCTCGTCCTCATTAATAGCCAATAACTTCAAATCCAAGAAGCCAGCGACTTCCGTGTTATTGGGCAGTATTATGTGGGTGGTACTAGGCCGTTCTCTCTCCTCCCTTTGAATGGCTTTGAGGTGTGTCACATCAACATCTGACAGAGTCCGGTGTGATATGGGACTTCCCAACAGAGGTCTCAATCTTTTTTTTGTAGAAAAGGAACTCGATGACCCCAAGCGCTAACAATGAAACAAGCATGGGAAATTTGGTTGTTCCAATTAACCAGCTAGGGTATTGCGACACATCAGTATACCAATAGGGTAGTTCCCCACATATTTACCAATACTCTAATAAGATTCTCTGCAATATTTCACATCCACAGTGTCCCATGGTGACACTTCCATACCCTGGTGCTTACATCGGCCATTACAAATTTGCTTACCAAGTCCTTATCTAGGTGCTACAAGGAGAAAGCCAAGTCACCAGCCCTTGCAAATTTTTCAAGTCCACATCCTCTCACCCCTTTCCATGATAAAATCATACCCTAGCCCCGATATGAGCCATTCCACTCAAGACAGTTTTTTCTTTAAGTATCACTTTGTTACCAACATTCTCTCCATATCTTCTCCTGTTCTTCTCATCTCTTCTCCTTCCTTCTTAGGCCTCCTTCGGCTTCACCTTCACCCTCTGCTTCACCTTCAGGTATGGGCTTCCTTTACACTTCACTTCTCATCCATCTTTTTCTTGTTGATCAATTTCACTCACTTTTCTTCTCCCTCTCCTCCGTCCTTATCAATAAACTCCCGCCAACAACCTTACCTCATTCACAGCAAATCTACCTTTGACTATATTCCAACATCAATTTGCTGCAAGAAGCACTGCTGGGAAGATACACCACCCTCCATCCTTCGGGACCTTTGGGCCGCTGCTGTCAATAAAAAGGTAAATCAACTTAATTTTTCCTTTTAATTTGTTTCGAGGAAAAGCCTCTACGCTCGCCATCAACAGTGACATCTTGCCTATTGCCGAGAATGTCGTCTGTTCGAAAGCTTTTTTCGAGCGTTCACTTTATGTCCAAATCCTCATTTAATGGACACTTCCCTCTGTGCAACATCGACTCAGAAGCCTCCCAAAGCCATGTCATCTCAAGAGGCCCGAGCGAAAGAATCATGCTTTGCCACGTTGGGTTCAATTCACTTATTCGCACCGAAGGCGATACCCATCCTGAATCAGGCATCATCTACCTCCCCGCTGGAAACACCAAGGCACTTCTCTACAACAATTACCTTGATCATTGCAATCGGGAAAATACCGCTTCTGCCACTCAGTTTTACCATATACGGGACACTCATTACCGGTACGTATCAGCTATGGAGCCATTGGTTCGCTGTTCTCCCCTCACCAAACCCTATCCTTTCCTTTTTACGAGGAGGGTTGAAAGTAAGAAAGTGTCTAACTTCTCCATGTGCAATCTGTGTGCAGAGGTCTAATCCTGTCTCGCTGACAAGTCTTTAGGCAACAAAAATAAAGCAGCCGTCTTAGAACATCGTCAACAACATTGAACTCACATTGAGTATGTTCATGATCCTCCTTATCCTTTTATCTCTTTCACATTCTCTTTGTTTGTCTCTCCTTTTCTCATCTCAGACAGTCCCCAAGCATTATTATGCTACTTGCCAACGCGCTCAGCCACAACCGCAGATCTCGACTTCCTTCATCATCGACGGAAAGGATCAGAGCAAGACAAAGCTTCCTTTTTACTTTAACAAACCAAAATCTCTTGAATGTGTTCTACCTTTTTGCTCTCACATCACTGGCATTATCGATAACGGCTCGAAGCGCGCCTTCGCCTTTGCCAAAATCTGCCAGTATCCCCACGATTGCAACCTCATGTTCCCCATTCTTTGTCACTCCTTCCTCCATCTTAAAGTATGGCCACAACATGTTCACCTTCAAGACCATTAGGAAAAAAACAAAGAAATTGTCAATCAATAAAACTGTGAAACAGCAACACTAACTTTGGAGACCGACATAATTTGTCTGATTTTGTACATTTTAAGTTCGTACATTTGTTCATCTTAAAGACTGCAACAGACGCAGATAGGCTTTGATTTCTCTGTTTATATATTTTGAGGCAAAAAGATACTTTTCAATCAAATTTTCATAAGATTCTTCATTTTTGTTGCCAAGTACCTTTCATTCTATAACACTTGTAAAACCATGTACATGATGATGAATGTCTGAAATTCTATTCGAGAACCGGTTATTCCACCCTTTAGGTGATCCAGAAAGAATAAATTCATTGATATCCCAAAGTTCAACATCTTAGACAATGTCAGATGGCATGAAAACAACATCCTTGGGACGTGTCTGTTCCAAAGCGTTGAATCGAAGAATAGAAGTCTTTTGTTATGTGTTCTAAGCCTGTAAATATCTGTATATGGCAAATGATCTTCAATAATATTGAAATTGGCTTGAAAAACATTGGAAATAATATTTCTCATTTGAACTTGAATATCTACGATTTTCAAAAAAAAACCGTGGATTTACCAAATTTGGCATGTTTTACCTTTGCACTCTCTTTCGTTTCATCTTCGAATATGTCCGCCATGTTATTATTCCGTAAAATATCATCTGTGAGCAAAAGAAAAGTGTAAAAGTACCTTTAAAATTAATGATGTTATTTGTTTGATATGGATAAATCATTGATCTAAAAACTATAACTGTTGTGTTTCTCAGATCTTTCAACAACAATGTTTTTAACGTTGCAATTTCGAAGATAACTGGGATTCAAAGGGGAATATTTAATTGATGGCTCCAATATATACAAGTGGTCTTTTCCTTTTTGAGAACAATGACAACTTGTCTGCTTCATTGACGATTTTGGAAGAACTTTTTCCAGAAGCCTTGGCCAAATTGAAGCTTCTCTCATCGAGTAAAATATCCATCATCCACGTTCCATTCATTGCTGATTGCCCCATCATTGTGTGTTCTGACACACCTTCGAGTTTGTTTTGGAGACCTTTTACTGCAGCGTCCATCAGAATGTCAACTGGTTGTTCAAAAGTACATTTCACCATAGGACTTGCTTCTGTTTTGTTGATCTTATGGCAACTGATGGACCTAATTCGACCGTGATTTGTCATAATGTTGCACAATAAGGAAAGATGGCAGAAACTGATGTGGGAACCGCCCGATTCTATGACACTTCTAATTTTGCTCATCAAACGTTCTTGCGTTACTTCGATTCCAAACATTGAAGACATTTCTTGCGGATCATTGTGAAATAGATGACTTTCATTGATACCTGGAATATGCAAGCAGTCTTTCAAATTGATTCCATCTGTTTCAATGATGTACTCTGTCTTGGATGACCATTCTCCCTCATGGTCGTAAAATGTGCATTGTTTTTCAGAAATGAAGGCATTCTTGATTCCAGGAACACGACATATTGTAATGGAGTTTATCATGTCAATTGTCACAGCATTGAGTTATCTTTGACATAGGCTACTTCGTCGAATCCAAGGTCATTGATGAATTCATCTACCAACGATTCATGGTTATTATCAGAATGAAATACGAAAACATCATTTCCAAATAATGTTAAAAGTTTTTGAGATATCAAGTCCACCGACAGATCCCATGCGAAGCACCAATGGCTGTAAAATATTCGCTTCTGATGCATCTTCAGGAATTCCGGAATTTGATTCATTGCATCCATCCAGGGTCTGTCAATAGTAATGGAGCTATCTCGATAATCTTTGTGGTAAAAAATTTCCAAGGATTCCAACAAATCTGGTAGTGACGTGTGTTCGAAGCGTTCTCAAATGCAATTCGCAGACTTTTAGTCTAATCTGAAAGGCTCCAGCAATGAAATTGTCATTCCCGGTGTTTTTAGGTTTTTAAATGCGTTGATCAACTCCTTCAATTGTGTGATGCTGGAAGTTACGTTTTTGTTTCCAGTTCCAGAAAGGTGGAAAGAATTCAATGTCATCTGCGTTGCCAATTCTCCGACAGATTGTGCTGCATTGACACCGACAGATTCTCCAGACTGAATCAGTCCTCTGTAGTATATTTCTTCTATCTTTGCAAGAAGCCAAGCGAACACATCGCAATTTAATTTCCATTTTCCTATAACATACCTTGATGATAATAGCGATTGCACAAGGATTCCAAACAACATAGAAGGGTTGTCACCCAGTTGATCTCACTTTTCCTTTATCAATAAATTAGATATGTTGAGGTTTTTTTCGAGAGAAAGTTTGAATGGGATGGCCAAAGTTTCAAATGGAGAGAAAAAACACGATTGAAAATATTTTCAGGATCTTGTGCCAATGAACCATTTTCCAAGGATGAATCTTTCCAGCGCAAGTGATCACGCCCTTAATGTTCGGCAGAAGAGGCCAGCTGTCCTCGTAAATGCGCATCGTATCTCTGAGAAACTTTCTGTGGAGTTGAAGAACCACCCACTCTGACTGTTCAAGTTTACAATTATTGTAATCTCTTTGGAATTAATAATTGGATAAAAGCATTGTAGTAAATGTTTGCCTTTTGATCGCATTTCGTTCTGAGCCATCCTCGCCGTAGTAAAAATTGAAATAGATCATTTCCGCTGTTTCTAACAGTCCGGTCATATTTGACAATTAGATCTTCAAGAGCTTTCACAAGTCTTCTTTGAACGTACCCGGTCTCTGCAATTTTGACCGCAGTATCGATCACACCTTCGCGTCCGCCCATTGCATGGAAAAACAATTCTTGTGTTTCAGATGATTTGTGTTGCTTGAAGGAAGTAAAGAGGAATGTACCGGAGACCAAAGATGCCCATTTTCCCCAGGTTGGTTGGGTGGTATTTAAAGCAAAAGTCAATAGCCAATACGCAAACTGGTAGAGAATACTAAGATATTAGAATTATTGTCAAGTGAAATTAGTAATGCTGCCTATTGTCTAAACAATAGCAAATGTTAGTATTATTATGGAAAGTATCCCATGATTCATGAATAGAATGAATCCACAGTGTCTCTGGCATAAATCAATCATACTTGGAGTAAGCTCCTGAAGATGGGATGCCATGTGTTCACAGAACCTCTAACCCTCAGGACGCAGGGTCGACAACCGTCGAATCCTTTAGTCACACTGAAAAGGGATTCTCGTAACAGTGTTAACAACCCTGTAATGAAGAAATTCATTGACAAACCCGCGACTTTCCGGTGAATCATCAAATTTCGAAAAGGAGGACAGTGTGCGCTTGATGAAATTCGACAGAATGCTTTTGCCATCCACAATTTGTTACCCAACATTGGACGAAATCTGACAAATATTCAATATCGAACCTGTTGATCCAGCCTCAACCATTTGTTTAATGTCCTTGAACTTTGGCAAAGATTCGTTTGCCAGTTTTCCTGACACGTCACGAGCCTTTGCCAGAAAATCCTGGACATAATTTTCCTTCGTTTTGTCAATCGACAAGCTCCCTCGGGGAATGATCCTTCCATTACTAAACATTTGATTCATAGCAGATACTTTTTTGCATTGCTTTTGTATGGTATCTTTTATGTCTTTTTGAGTGCTGGGTGAAATGATGGCATCGGCCAATCCAACGCTGAAACCATTATGGAGAAGCCAGTAGTTGACGACCTGTGCAGTGTCAACTATGAACTCGCGAGCAGCATTGGAACCGTTGTCATTGTAACTAATATGGACAATCCCCCTGGCTGACGCTCCCACAGTCTTTTTGCAAATAAGTCCAGAAACGAGTCCTCCATCCTCTATCAACACATTTGTGTCCCAAGGCGAAAGTTTCTCGAATTCATGTTTTTCTGCAATAGGATGAGGTTTTTTTTCAAATGATTCTTTTTTCTCGGTGTGCAGATAGTGATAACCAGAAAGATCAATTCGGGGCAATATCGTCAAAATTATCTGCTTCCCTGTCTATAGAGATAAAGGTTTTATGATAGCTGGTTGCAGTAGGATGCCGTCAAAATCTTTGATCCAAAGGACCATATCCATGATATCTTGTTTGCTGATGAATGTGTTCCGCTCTGTCATTTTTCGAATTCCACACAATGCATCTTGAGTAAGAGCATTATCGAGTTTGCTGGCTTGAGATGACATGTGGTTCTTAGAAACAGTCATCAAAGTTTCCAGTTCCACCCTTGTTGTCTGCTGCACTGGCATATGGAGGTTCATTTCGTCACCTGACAAAAAAATATTACGTTTAGAATATGGAGAAAGTCAGCAGTGATCAATTTGCTAGTAAATAACTTACCATTAAAATCAGCATTGTACAATCCTGTGACATTTACGTTTAATCGAAATGTAGAGTAGTCCATCACTTTTGCGCCATCATTGACATTTTGTGCAGTGTTGGTTGTCGATTGAAAATAACGTAATCCCCATCAATCATGTGTCTTTCCAAAGTGTCTCCAATTTTCACTCGAGGTTCGACTATCAACTTCTTCGAGTCGAATCCCTTTCTGTCAACACCGCTGATGGAAAATCTCGCACCAAGCTACTTTGGACTATCGTTGACAAGTTTTTGCATTTTTTCGATATTCAAAGCATTCACCGTTTCAGGAGATGTGAGATCGAATGCAATGGACTTTGGAACACCTACTTCTTCAATTGAAATGTAAAGTTCGCCTGCAATGACCGAACGAGCACACAAGTCTACGCATTTCCCCATCAAATTTCCACGGATGCGACCTTCTTTTCCCTTCAAACAAGCTGAAATGGATTTAATTCGCTTTCCGCCTTTTGCAGAGACTGATCAACCCCGGAAACTTCATTGTCCATATAATTTGTCATGTTAACTTCAAGAGCTTTTCGGGAAATGTTGTCACTGGCGCTATTTTCATTTTTTCAATAAAATCGCTGAATCTAACAATGTGATTCAACATGTGAGTTAAATCATCTTCCCCACTTCTATTGTGCTCCATTGAGACCCTCAGACAAACACATGGAGGAGGTACTGACAAAACAGTAATAATCATCCACTGAGGACGAGCATTTTCAGGATTCAAACTGAAAAGTCTGCAGGTTTCGTCCGTGATTCTTTCCAATATTTCCCACGCATCGGATGCAGACAGCTGAATCCAATTCGCTTTTTTATCGCAAGGAAGGAAAAAATTGTCTCCTCATAAACGACACAAAGGAAGCATTTGTGTTTCACAATCTGGATATTTTCCCAAACCAGTTCGCTTTTCGCATAGTTCCAAGAATATGAAAATTTGTCCTTCACATGTTAAAGCTTCTTGTATCTTTGATCATCTGGCAGCAATCAAAATCTAGCCCATTTATGACAAAAACATTCCCATATTTTTTTAACTGTTTTGATGAAACCTATATGATATACCCGTTGCGCAAGACCAATATGCCCGAAATGACCTGAACAATTGTTTGTGGTTTCCTTGCATGTAAAACAAGGTTCGCTTCTATCCACGCAACCCATTTGAGGATCCGCCTATCCACCTATTTAAGGTCTTTTGTCATTTTCATAAAGCTGATCATGTTCGATCTTCACAACGAACATTTGCTTGATTTCATCAAGAGACACAATACCAAACTCGACATTTTTACATTCTCTAACCGGTGCTGAAGAATGGGAAAATTTGTATGACATTGTTGTTTTTGTATCAGGTGAGAACCATAGATCTATCGGCATATTTATATTGAATCTGTTTTGCAATTTCACATTTATGGATAAAACCAATGTCATTGTGATGCCATTGCGAAGTAAAATAATTCATCGATAAACTAACTGTGAGATGCCGCAACATGTACCATATGGAAACCTTACAAAGGACACAAAGTCGAAATGTGTTCAATTATTTATTGATAAATGGTTGTATTTATTTGCTGCAAAAAGGTTCGGACCTCAATCAATGGTAAACTGTTATCACGTCCAAATTATTTTTCTCTATTTTGTTGTCAAGGAATAAACAAATTTTACATTCATTATGAAGATTACATACTTTTCCAAAAAAAATGTCAAAAACAAAACAACTGCTTTTATCTACATTTGGGACCTGTGAGAGTTCGAGCATTCGAGGGTTTCCTGTCGATGACGATCGTACAGGTCTTAAAAAATCTTTGAGTGAAACATGCAAAAAGGAAATTACAACATTTCCTCAGATATTTATTAACAATGTTCACATTGGGGGTTTCGAAGATTTTCAAAGATTTATTTCAGATTGTTCGCATCTTTATTGATAAATGAAACAATTGCAATAAGGCGTTGTTTTCATGCACCTTCATTGCAGCGTAATGTTTTCAGCTTGCTGATGTGCGAAAAGTATACTATATTAGCAATTAATTTGATAAATTTCAACATTCGACTTGCAGAATAATTGAAACAGGGGCAAAAAAAACTTGTTACACATGTGGTTTGATAAAGGGTTCAGAGGAGTATTCGAAGTACACACCCAATAAAGACCAATTGAACAACTCTTGTTGCGAATGTAACAAGACAACATATCAAAAGAGCAAGGAATTGAATTTGGCCGCTCAAAAGAAATGGGGAGAAAAAGACCCGAATACCAAAAAGAATGGGGCAAAGATAATCCTAAACTTAAAGCTTACCAAAAATTATATGACACAGAGCGCGGAGAAATTCACAGAGAAAGGAAAAGGCAACAGCGAAAACAAAACCCAGAGCGAGAAGCAAAGATTCGAAGACGAGCGATAAAGATGTTAGCGGTCCCAAAAAATGTTTTATCGTCTGACCCCTGGTTGTCCCACCTGCAGTAGATGGCCCTCCGGGCACGCCGCAAAGCGGCTAAATGAGTTTCCAGATGGTGAAGAAAGTCAAATGTCCAAGAAGTTGAAAGTGAAATATTTCATTTTCTCGGTGATGAGTAACTCATCAAGATCTCAATAGATGAAGATAACAAGAAGCTCCAATAGTGACCCAAAAGGCGATTGACTTTTGGAAAAAAAAAGTCATTGTTATCAGGCCAAATGCGACTCATATCTTCAACTTCAAGGACGCACAGGATTTTGACAATAGCCATGGCACAATTGTGAATAGATTTCTGACTGTTATTTCGGAAATGATTTCAATGCATTTCAAAGGTTCGAAAACGTAATGAAACACACCAATTGCCTCGGGGCACTTGAGTGATTAGACATAATATCTGTGTTCTTTCAGCGATAGGCATCAAAGAATTTTTCTTCTACATTCTAGAAAAGAACAGCTCGAAATCAATATTTTTTGGTTTTGTTTCCATAGGTGGGTCTTGGGTCAGCGAACCTGCACCATTTTCGTCAACATTGTCAACATTGCCTGAGATCTTTTTATCTTCATTTATTGATAGATTCATGATATTTCAAAGTTGTAGATTTCGAATCTTCCAATGTTTGAATATTTGTATCTTTGAATATTTGAATATTTGAATCTTTTATAGAACGATGCGAATGATTTTAATAAAGTAAATCTTCAATAAAAGCCGAAAATGAAGAATGTTGGTATGAGAACCTGTTAAGACCAAAACAGCAAGTAAAAAATAGTAACTACATTTATCAAGATAGGAAGAGGGGAAAAGGGGTTGGAATCAATTAATGAAGGGTGCAACCTGCAAAGATTTCCTATAATACTCTGATCGAGACAATTCGAGCAAGATCAGCGTGAATTGCGGACCCCATTTCTCTTCCAGCATTTTCTCTTTATAGTTAGTGTTAGCATCAAAGTAACGACTAGAATTAGCATCTTCATCAAGATTGAACACTTTGCATCTGGGGATCTTTCGAATATTTTCAAATCATCTTGACAATCGCAGAGAGCAAAGAGAGAGAATTGAGGCACAAGAGATTGCTATTTTCCAGATCATGTTTGTGGCCATATGGAGATTTCGTGTACCATTCGCAAATATTTTTCTCTACTATGTCTTTATCGATCACAATTTTGTCGTCATGTGAGCACCCCACCACCAATGTTTTTCCTTGAAGTGATTGCCACTCTGGGGAATATCGATCGATCAGATTATATGGAGCATTCAACAAGTAATTTGATGGTTTTGTTTGAGCATATCGCGACACATCACCGTTTTCGAATAACGTATTGCCCAAAGCCATTTTAATCAAGAGGATCAAAAGATTCAAATTCTCTGTATATTAAGAATAGAGAACTGTAATTTTTCCGAATTCTCCATGTGAGTGTAGTGAGGCAGCAAGCCAACTCGAAAGTTTGATAGATTGATCCATTTCATCAAACATACTTTCGAAAAAGCGGAAAATCCAATGGGTGACATCGTCATTATATTCAGGAAGATTGTAGCCTGTAGACAGTGTCAGGGAATCGTTTAAAGTAGCTGGCCTCAGCGTTCCAAATCTCAAGTTATAAACTCCATTCGTAAAATTGATCAGAAAATGGTTTTCGTCGAACTTGTCTTCGATTTCGGCATGATAGCGTAAAAAATCTCTATATGCGTGGAGAACAATGTCACCAGCTTTGCTTGTGATTTGGTCAATGACTGTTTGGATTCGTTTTCTACATTCATTCTCTTGATAATTGACACGAGAATCGTGGTACTTCATAGCTTTCAGAAAATAACTACATAGTGTTTCCTAACAGAAAGTCTCAATTTCCAAACATGCAACTTTTCGTCATAACGATACCGATTTCCGGGAATTTTCAACAGCATAAATTTCCTTGCAAGATTCAAAAAACATTCAACCAGCCTCCAAGTTGCGCGATTCAGTATATCATGTACCAGCAGATTTAGTTTCTTGTCTGGCACATATGTTTGATGATGATCATGAAAAATACGCATGGGCATTTGGGAGAGTGGAAATGGAAATAATATTTACAGATTTATGCGCATCTTTGAAAATGTCTCAATCTCTTTATGTATTCAATCAGCAAGATTATGTATCGATAAAGAATTTGCATCAACAACCGAGAAATGTCCATAAGTTTTATAAAATTGTTTTTCAAGATTTGACGATCCATCCCTCCAAAGTTGCGGCGGACAATTTGCAAGTTCCTCCATCAGTTGTCCGGCATCCAGGTGATTTTTGTTAAGCGGGTGCAAGGGCGAACTTGCCATTGCACGAAACCAATTTTTGCTTGATGACGCGATTGTTGAACTCGTCTCCTAGTTTGAGTTAATAACATGATTCAAAATGCTCCCTAATCTTGTGAATATGTTAAGGGGCTCCATCTCTTCTTTCTAACATAGTGGTGAAAAATTCCAATTAAGGGTTCATTTCCATTTTTTGCTCTTCAACTTGTCGAATGACTTCCTCTGGAATAGTGAGTTTTGAACCATTTTTGCAATATTCAGAGAAAATCTCAATGATCATAAGCATGAATTCTGGTGTCCAAGCTTTGACTTTGGAACATATGTTTGGAATTCGAGTGCACACACTGTTCTGACAGTGATAGTGTCTTCACCTGTGATGGATTTTAAGAACAAGCCGTTGATTTTCTTGTTTTGTTCTGGTTCAGACATGTAGACGCTTCGTTTTGTCGTTAATCGAACCAAATTAGCACAAGAAAGTTCATCAGAGGGTCTTTCCCTAGTAAGCAACGCAGCACTTGGGTCATCATGAAATTCTCCGAATGCTTCTTTCATCAATTTTTTGAGAAAGCTTTTTCCATTGCTGCCGGTTCCAGTGAAGATCACCGCCATTTGATGGTGGTTATAACCTTCAAGATGCAAAGAGAGTAAGGTGAGCAGAAAGTTTCTCAAAGTCTGAGAAGGAATAATGTTTTGAAAGAATTCCAGCATTTGTTTTCTGATTTCTGGATTGCTGTCAGTTGGCAAAACATATTTGATGATTGTTGAAGTGAAATCATTCCATTGATGGCTTCGGAATAAGAAGATTTTAGTGTCAAAAACTCGGTTATTGAAAGGAATGAAATTGTTGATATTGTCTAGACGAGGTATATCTTCCTCAGCCTTGAGAATGTTTTCCAACTCTTCGATATAGGCTTTACGACATGAAATATTTATAAGATTGCTGAGAAGATGCCCTAACCATTTGATTTGGTTATCTTGGGTGTAGTGGTTTTGAAGCTTGTTGTAAAGGGGGACAACTTCCTAGAAAACAAACTTGTGGGGTAGAGGATGTGACTTCCAATATTTTCTGTTAAAAAAGTACCATTTGTCATCAATGAGAAGATATTTTCTTTTTATCAATTGGTGCAAAAACATCGCGACACTGGCTGTTGTGCCATCAAAGCTTTCATAACATAGCTTTGCAATAGCAATATCATTTTGGAAAATGTGCTGCATCTGAGCGAGAGGAAAATCGTCAACCTTTCCAAAATCGCGTGGATATTTCTGTTCGGATGCTCCCGAATCACCATGATGATTGTTAGAGGTTGAAACTTGGTTGACAAAAGTACCATTCAAGAATAAAATATTTCAGACCTTGTCTGGGAGCTAAATTGGCGTCAACATGGTGTCGGTTTGTCTGCATTTAATGGTAAGCATGCCTAATTGATTCCTTGCTATGTATGCTTGCGAAGAGTCGTGTTCTTGACTACAAGTTGGAAAAAAGTTTGAGATCAAAGATACACTGAGGCCGTCGAATTCGTTCATATTTGGATAAGAAACTTCCCATTTCATTGTGGAATGATCAGTACCAAAGGCTGTCATGGCTTTCGTCTGAATGACAGTTCTTTGATCGCCAGGAACTTCTACCGCGTTTTGGAAAGGGCGGCTGAATTTATCTTAAAAAAAAACAGGGATGTTTTTCCAGGGGATAATGAATTTCGATTTGGGCGAATGATTTCTTTCGAATTCTTCAAGTGTGAGAGTTCGGATATTTTCCGAGTTGCGACCACATCTTATTTTTGTAATGAATTCCATAATGAGAAATACCAATTGGGTTTAACCAAAGAAGGGAAAAAAAAGTTGAATGCCTTCAACATCTATTTATACCTGAGACAATCAATCATAGAGAAAGGCAACTTTAATGGATGTCAAGTGTCAGATCAAAAAAGAAGGATGGGAAATCGACCAATCTGCGACTTTTGTTTCTCGAATAAAAAAAAACAATTCAAATGCACCAATAGGTATAAATACACAAACTGAAAATTTCAATGAGATTGTCAGCTATCGTAGCCCTGGACCATATTTACGATCCGTCAACATCTCGCCAAACTGTGCATGAAAAAGGAAAACAACGATCATCTTCCAAAGATAAAATGCGCGATGCAAAAACAACAGTGTCAAGGGCCATCATGCATTGCTATGCCAAAATTATCATCGAATTGTTATCTGTTCTGCAACTTGAAGAATTACAAGCACATTGGCCAACACAAACTGACTTTACCTTCCCAAGAATCAATGACATTATAATTCAATACAAACAGATGATGAATGCTCAAGAGACGAGAGTAGGTTGTAAAACCTTTGCAAGAGTTGTTAAAATTTGGTCAAAAGTTGTAGTCAGTTGTTGAAAAGTTAGAAGTAAAAATAATAATCTGTCTACATGAATTATCTCGAAGAAAATATTTTTGAAATGAAATCAAATGAGGTTGTCAAAGTTGTAAAATGGACAAGGTGAGGACGGCCTGGAAGTTCGAAATACAAAAAAAGATCTAAAATAACTTTTCAACCAAAAATTAAAATTGAAATATGAAAATGTTGTCAACCAAAAACTAAAACATAAAACAAAAGAAGAATGTATTTTTTTCAAAAACCTTAATAGTATAATTTAACGACTTTAACATCTTTTGAAAAAATAAAAATAAAACTAACTCTAGTGTCATGGAGATACATTGATGATACATTTAGATGAAAAAGTCCATGTAGCAAAAAAACAACAACCAAATGAACAATTTTTGGTTATTTTTCACAACCAAATACAACTTTAAAACCTACTCTATCCAAGATGTTGAACATGTTAAAAATATTGAACGCTCAAGATTTTGAAAGTATTTTAGAAATGACGTAAGGTTATTTATCGATAAATGTGATTCGGAATGTTGGATATTGAAAGAATTTGACAAATTACGCAATGTGATTTATCGATAAACGAGATTCGGAATGTTAAATGCGAGAAGAAAGTTGACAAATGGCGTAATATTATTTATCTAACGACCCCTGGTCGGACGCCGCAAAGCGGCTAAATAGGATATGGTATATTGAAGAAATTGAATGTTGAAATTTTTGAATCTTGAATGTGTGAAAGAAGTTGACAAATGACGCAATATTATTTATCGATAAATAGGATATGGAAGGTTGAAGAAATTGAATGTTGAAGATTTTGAATCTTGAATGTGTGAAAGAAGTTGACAAATGACGCAATATTATTTATCGATAAATAGGATATGGAAGGTTGAAGAAATTGAATGTTGAAGATTTTGAATCTTGAATGTGTGAAAGAAGTTGACAAATGACGCAATATTATTTATCGATAAATAGGATATGGAAGGTTGAAGAAATTGAATGTTGAAGATTTTGAATCTTGAATGTGTGAAAGAAGTTGACAAATGACGCAATATTATTTATCGATAAATAGGATATGGAAGGTTGAAGAAATTGAATGTTGAAGATTTTGAATCTTGCTGTGTGAAAGAATTTGACAAACAACGTCATGTTATCTATCGACTGACCCCTGGTCGGACGCCGCGAAGCGGCTAAATGAGATTCCGAATGTTGAATGGTGAATGTTGAATGTTGACTGTTGAAGACGTTGATTGTTGAAGACGTTGACTGTTGAAGATGTTGATTGTTGATTGATGATTGATATGTTGATTGTTGATCATTTCGTTGATTGTTTTGTTGATGGCTGATTGTTTTGTTTTTTTGATTGTTTGATTATTGATAAGCATTTTGTATTTTGTACATTTGAAGATCGAGATCATCAACAAAAAGGATCAACAACAGAATCGACAAAAGAATCCAATAAAAGAACCGAGATTGAAAATATTTTATCAATACGGTATTTCAAAGATAGAAGATGAAAGATGGTGAATTGCGAGAAAGAATGGATTTTCACAAATCGTTTATCGATACGGTTTTTGAAAAGATAGCAGATATTGAATGTTGAAAGTGTTTGACAAAAAATGGAGATTGATAAAAAAATTTATTGATAAGATTTTTGAAAAGATGGAAGATGTTGAATGTTGGAAGAATTTGACAATAGATTGGAGATTGATAAATAGTTCAGTCGCTTTGCGGCGTCCGACATTACCAGGCCACAAAGAGTCGTGGGACCCAACAAAGTTGGGAGGGTCGGTCAATAGGGTATTTCAACGATGAAGGAATGGAGTAAAGAATCGTTAGTTTGACAGACATGTTGTTGTTGGAGAAAGAATGAATTGACACCAAAACCCATTGGTGGGATGGTAAAGAGCAACAGCCTGAAGCTACATCCAACTGGTCCCACCAAACATGCGGGCGAGGATGGCAGCAGGAGGCGAGACCGGATGTAAAAAGTGTGATACACGGGAAACAGTACACGGGATGTGTGGGGGTGAAGAGCCGTCGGGGGTATATTGAGTGTGCGTATGCGTAACCTGGAGCTGCGGCTTGACTGACTAACTATCGACGGAACCATGGACTAGCAGGGTCCTTGGGAACCGGAGATGGATTGGTAAACATTATGGGAAAAAATAAATAAAATAAATAAGGATTGGTAGAATGACACGACCACTGATGTCGGACTCCAAGCCACAGATTCTTGAGGCATGGAAGTTGTTATGTCCAGGCGTAATGGAGATACCGGGTCCCGCAAATTACGGAGACCAATGGAAGGTGAGGGGTCCAGCGCCACTGATAAGATCACCTCAACGGCAAGTTGGCTCCTCAAACTGAACCATAGGGCAACACAGGGAATGATACCTTCAGGGACTCCGTGTGCTATCGTTTTCCGTACTCTAACAATCGTCCTCCAGCCTGGACTATATACTTTCTCGAACGTGTAGATAATGTTAAGGATGTACTTTTCAAACACGTGTGCAGATCAGCCATTGAAGTCTGTACAGCCTAGAGGTTTGACGATGGCAACCATCGGACTGCTATCCTGAGCCTGTACAGTTACCTATATGAAAAGGGCATACAGCTTAGGGTTGCTCCAGTGGATGTATATGCAGTCAAGCAGTTAGAGGGGCTCAGCTAGACAATAGTTGATCAATGATAAGTTCATTGATCTTGTAAAATTTAACATTGTCAACCGTCCTTTCAATGATATGTACCATAGATGGTTTATGAGGGGAGCGAAAGAAATCCCATTATAGAGAGATTTGACAACGGAGCTAATGCAACTTGGTCAAGAAGCAGTGCATAAGTGTACTGAGGGTATAAAGAGCGCGCGTAATAGGATAAGAGTTGTGAAGCGAAAACATCAACATTTTCTACAAGATATAACAAGAAGTGATGAAGGGTGGCAAGCATTGACTCACCAGTAACGCAATGTGATCTATCAATAAATGACATTCTAAATGTTGAATGTTGAATTTCGAATATGTTGGGTATTGAATGTTGAATGTTGAATGTTTGAATGATGCATTGCGCTTTATTGACCTACCCCTGGTCGGACACCGCGAAGCCGCTAAATGAGATTCTGAATGTTGAAGATGTCGAAGATGTTTTGTTGATTGTCTTGTTGGTTGTATTTGTTGTTGGATGATTGTTTTGCTGATTTTTTGTTGAGTGTTTTGTCAATTGTTTTGTTGATTGTTTTGTTGATTGTTTATCGATAAGCATCTTGTAAGTTTTTGCTTTTGAAGATTGACATCAAGTTCTAGATTGAATAATTATTCTTTTCATTTTACAATTTTTACAAGATTTACAAGATTGACAAGATTTACAAGATTGACAAGATTGAGATTATTAACAAAAAGAATCGACAAAAAGAATCGAGATCAAGAAATAGTTTATCAATACGGTTTTTCAAAAGATGGAAGATGAAAGATGAAAGATGTTGAATTGCAAGAAAGAGTGAAGAAAGATAAATGGTTTATTGATACAGTTGTTCAAAAATTTCACAAGATGTTGAATGATGAAGATGTCGAATCCCAAGAACGAGTGGAGAAAGGTAAATAGTTTATCAATACAGTTTTTCAAATTTTTCCCAAGATGTTTAAAGTTGAAGATGTTGAAGATGTTGATGTTGAATGTTGAATGTGCCAAGCGGCTAAAAAGATTTGTAATGAAGAATGTTAAATAATTTCGTCTTCAGTTCAAACTTTTATCTCGAAATGATTTTTCGATAACTGATGGATTCCCAAGGAATAAAGGAGGCCGGAAAATCGGAGCAGAACTAGGCACCACCTTGACATCGAACAACTTGACAAGAAACAACCTTCAATTTGAACTTCTCGACAAGACATAACCTTCAATTTGAACTACTCGACCAGACTTACTTCCCTTAACACTATTTGCAGAGTATAACAAGTTTGTATGTTTATTGTTTGATGGATTCACTTTGACTGCAGTCAATTGAAAGAATACGTAAGTAAATTTCTTGACACAGAAAACAATCCAAACAATACAGTAATCAAGATTTGCTCTGAAGTGCCGAAAGTGGAATGATCATGAACGCAGTAACCCAGACTTTCTACGAAGCCCAGCGAAGCAAAACAATCATGAACAAAGAAGTGAATGCCTGAAGAGATCGGATGTCATATTGCCAAAATGGTTGATATGGGAAGAGGGCGAAATTTATTCAAATCAATTCACCAATATTGATATTTTGCGAATCTAAAAAGAAAGATCTAAGGCCCGCGACCGTTACCGCGGTATTGTATGTAGATGTTACCACGGTAAGAGAGAGTTTTTTTCCGAGTGTTTTTAACTAATATTACTGACATTTTTGTGATGAATGTTCCAATGTAGTGCATGTGGTGCAGTGTGGCTTGTTAATTTACTGGGGTAACGTATATTATTGTAGGGAGCCGTGGTCAGTTTGAAATAAATTTGAAGTAAAGGTGGTATGAAGGTAAGTGGAGCAGTTGTGGCTGGAAGCGCAGTGAGGCGCAATGTGTGTTGGTGTGCAGAGAGGTTGTGTGATGTTTACCGAGGTCACATAGGTGCTTAGGAGGCAAAGAGAATACTAATGCGGAACAACAGAGTCTGGTGCGATATGGGACTTCCCATCAGAGGTCTCAATTTTTTTCTATAGAAAAGGAACTGGACGACCCCGAGCACTAACAATGAAAAAAGCATAGAAAAATTTGGTTGTTCCGATAAACCAGCACGGGTAAGGCGAGACATACCAATTGAGGGATTTCATTGCATTTCCTTGCATTATGTTTGATTTTCATCCTATAATGTTGGTGGTCGACTAAAGTTTGATAATCTCAATTGAATAGGGGAAAGTTCGTGGATGGGAATAATGAAGGAAGGGATGTCATATAGCGAATATATCAAGTATATGGAATATACATCGAGGTCTTTCAACGGAGACACTGTCTAGCCATTTAGCTACAACCCACGAAGGGAGTGTGTCATTCTTGTTAAGTTTTTTTTGAAACGGGAAATTAATTTCCTTGATATTGATGGTATCGAGCCAAGGTTCCAATTCTATGAGGAGAAGTTCCCAAGTGGGAACACGAGGAGAATCGGTGGAGTGTTGATCGCAAGGGACGACTAATGAACTTAATAGCCAAGGTTGGTGCCTATTTCGTTGATTTGGCCAATCCGGGGGTGTTGTCTGGGAAGTGGGTACCATCTGAGAAGATAAAACAGAGTTGTTTAAGGCAGATAACAAACAAATCTAGTCTGATCTTGTCATCGGTGGAGTGTTGATCGCGAGAGACGATCAATGAACTTGATAGCCAAGGTTGGTGCCTATTTCGTTGATTTGGCCAATCCGGGGGTGTTGTCTGGGAAGTGGGTACCATCTGAGAAGATGAATCGAGTTTTTTAATGCAGACGACAAACAAATCTAGTCTGATCTTGTTGGCTAGTACCTATTTTTGGGTCGATGGGAACGGGGCCCGACACATACGTCTGTGTCAATGCGTTGGTGTGGCGTGAAGACGTTGGATTAGTAGGTGAAGAGCGGGTGCAGAGGCAGGATTAGAGGACGGGACGGGTATGGATGGTCGAATGGATGCTGTAGGGCAAGATGGGGAATTATGTAGGAGAAATTGTTTGTGTTGGTATAGGGCATGGAAGAGGTGTTTAGGAAGTGCAGCGTTTGTTCCAATGGTAGAGAGGTGTACAAGAATAGAATTTGCGACGCCGGGAAGGATGGTTTGTTGCCATAGAAGTTTGATATCTGGGTGCATGACGGAATCGAACTTATCGTTGATGGCCTTCTGGAGCTTGTTGTCGGAGAAGCCTTCAATGAGATTGGGATCGGCGTTGAGGGGGAGTAGTTTGAACTGTCTTGAGTTGTTAAAGGTTGAGATGATGGCAGGAAGACCAGGTTTGAGAAGGGGCGTGTTGGTGGTGCGATATTCATCTTCGGATACATGTTTTCTGTTTCTGAAAACGGAGGAAGTAGAAGTAAAGAAATAAATAAAATAATTAATGCAAGGGAGAAAACTGAAGATTGTCTGCTCAGATATCTTCAGCTAACTTGCAGATGATTGCAGTGTGAACGATGAGACGTACGCGACGAGGAGAACTCAGATGTGGAAACACGAAGGCTACATCAGATTTTCAATGGTGCCCAGGAGGATATCGGGTGTCTCGACGTTGGTGCGTTTCATGGTTTTTGAGATGTTGGAGAACTTTTGATGGATATCCTTGTGAGTGTGGTCGACATTGAGAAAGCCGATTGTAATCTTATTTTTTGTAAACGAATTGGTAAATGTGAGTATGAAGAAAGACCACAAGTGAAGTAGGATAGAATGAAGGAACTGACCTCTTGAAAAATACTGAGCTGTACAAAAAAAGCGAGGGAGACAAGAAAGTATTGGTTCTTATTTTCCTTGGATGTGTTGTCAAGTTGAAAGTGAAGATGTTGTGGCCATACTTCAAGATGGAGAATGGAGTGACAAAGGATGGAGAGAGTGAGGTCTCAATCATGGGGATACTGGAAGAGGTCAACAAAGGCGTAGGCACGCTTGGATCTGTTATTGATAATGCTGGTGATATGAGAGCGAAGATGTAGAACACCGTCAAGAGATTTTGGCTTGTTCAAGTAGAAAAGAAGGTTTGTCTTTCTCTGATCCATTCCATTGATGATAAAGGAAGCGTAGATATGCAGTTGTAGTTGAGCACATTGGCAAGTAGCATAATGATGCTTGGGAGACTGTCTGAGATGAGGAAAGGAAAGGAAAATGATGTGATTGTGAAAGAGAACAAAGGATAAGGAGGATCATGAACATACTTAATACGGGTTCTATGTTGTTGAGGATCTTCTAAGACAGCTGCTTTATCTTTGTTGCCTAAAGACTTGTCGGCGAGACAGGATTTGATCTCTGTGCACAGATTGCACATAGAGAAGTTAGAGAGTTTCTTTCTTTCAACCCACTTTGTAAAAAGGAAAGGATAGGGTTTAGTGAGGGGAGAACAGCAAAAGAATGGCTCCATAGCTGATACATACCGAGAATGAGTGTCCCAGATATGGTAAAATTGAGTGGCAGAAACAATATTTTCCCGTTTTTAATGATCGAGGTAATTGTTGTAGAGAAGTGCCTTCATGTTGCCAGCAGTGAGATGATGCCTGATTCAGGATGGGTATCACCATCAGTGTGAATAAGCGAACCAAACCGAACAAGGAGAAGCATGTTTTTTCACTCAGGCCTCTTGAGATGACATGGCGTTGGGAGGCTTCTGAGTCAAGGTTGCATGGAGGGAGGAGTCGATAAAATGAGGACTTGGACATAAAATGAGCAATGGAAAAAGCTTTCGAAAAGACGACTTTGTCGGTAATACACGAGATGCCACGGTTGATGGCAAGGGTAGAGTTAATATTGGTCTTCCATTGCTTTTGGAAATAAAAGTTTATCGATGAACAGGGTTAGGGTTACGGATTTTTCTCCAAACAAATAAAAAGGAATAATTAAGTTGATTTACCTTTTTATCGACAGCAGCAGCAGCAAAGGATGGAGGGTGGTGTATCTTTCCAGCATTGCTTCTTGCGGCAAATTGATGTGGGAATATAGTCAAAGGTAGATTTGCTGTGAATGAGGTAAGGTTGTTGGCAGGAGTTTATTGATAAGGACGGAGGAGAAAGAGAAGAGAAGTGAGTGAAATTGATCAACAAGAAAAAGATGGATGTTATGTGAAGTGTAAAGGAAGCCCATACCTGAAGGTGAACGAGAGGGTGAAGGTGAAGGTGAAGGAGGCATAAGAAGGAAGGAGAAGAGATGAGAAGAACATGAGAATTACTGGAGAAGATATGGAGAGAATGTTGGTAACAAAGTGATACTTAAAGTAAAAACTGTCTTGAGTGGAATGGCTCATATCGGGGCTAGGGTATGATTTTATCATGGAAAGGGGTGAGAGGATGTGGACTTCAAAAAAATTGCAAGGGCTGGTGACTTGGCATTCTCCTTGTAGCACCTAGATAAGGACGCGGAAAGCGAACTTGTAACGGCCGGTGTAGGCGCCAGGGTATGGAAGCGTCACCATGGGACCCTGCGGATGTAAAATATTAAAAAGAATTTTATTAGGGTATTGGCAAATTTGTGGGGAAATACCCTATTGGTATACTGGTATGTGTCGCCATACCCTAGCCGGTTAATCGGAACAATTAAATATTCCTATGCTTTTGCACTGTTGGCGCTCGGGGTCATCGAGTTCCTTTTCTTTAGAAAAATTGAGACATCTGTTGGGAAGTCCCATATCGCACTGGAATCTGTTATCTTGAATACTGGGGCCATAAATGTAGGTACTTTGGAGGTGAACTAGTTTTTGAGGCTGGTGTGGTTCGGAACTTATCTTGCACTGAAATGCCCCTGATTCTTCATGCTGTAGTTGTACAACCAATATCATGAGAACCAGAGGTAAGTGACAGCATCTGCAGATAAGGCGTGGGCCTGGCTACTCAACAAGAAGAGGCTGGAATTTCAGCGGATCTGTGAAGACGGATGGTATTTCGCTTTCGATTACGCTAAAAGAAGATATCCCATGTGAGTTGGACGCAGGGCACCCTTTTGGGACTGGCCGGGCGACGGTGTGTCAGCCCTCTAATGCACTACAACTTCTCGCCTTTCCCTCTAAACAGTCTTCCCCGTCAAAGCCTACAATTCCCACGGAAGCTGAGATTCGGGACAAGATCGGCTTCAGAGTGCATCCAGGCCAGCGAGGCATTATTCTGGACCAGGTTGAGCCACTCACCTTCCCACAACAGCAGTCTTTCTGCTGGGCCATTACCGCCTCTGCCGCTGCCCCCTCTGACTCCACTTCCGCTCCTTTGGTTCCGAGCAATGAGGATGGATACATCCATCCCCTTAACGAAGGCGACGCAGACGGACCTCCTTCAGATTCAAAGTTCGATGGCACACTGCGCGCCACGAACTTCTCCAAGGACAAATTCCCTATGCACAACCTCTCCATCGCCGGCTATCGGCAGAACGCCAGGTTTGTCCACGCCCAGATGAAGCTCAACGCACTCAAGCGCAGATTCTGGATCCATCTTATAGAAAGTGAGTGCATGACTAAGTTCCGACATCCAAACTAGCGTGGTCGTCTTGCGGGCCGTTACTTAAAACGAAATGTCTCTGCCACAGGCAAACTCCCCGAGCAAGCCTACACCTACGAAGCGGCGATCGCCCGGTTCAAGGTGATCTTCCGCTACACCCGCGAACTGGATGCCTTCTATGTCATGCATTCCCACCGCCAACAATGGTTCCGGGCGTATCACCTTTAGCAAAGGGCGGTCTGCAGGATTGTGAAGCGGTTCATCCCCGAAGATGCCAGAGCCGAAGATGTGAGTACTGCATCCCAACACGAACCATCTCCGTTTTGATTTTGAGGACTGACTCTTCCATAACATAGGTTTTCGTCGCATATGGCGCAGCGAACTTCTCGTCGTCGAGTGTGGGTTCCGCGCCCTCTAAGCAAAACCTGGATGCTGGAACCAAGAGCATAACTCAACTGATTACAGTATTGGAAGAAGAGTCATGAGCGATGTTCCTTTCTTTTTCTAACGCAAACTCCAACATTTTAATCCTCCTTAAAAGATCAAGTTTCAGGTTGTTCATTTCGCTAGTGATTTTCTTTAATTCTTGCCTTTCTGCACTGCTCAACATTGAAAGACAATAGTATTTAAGATTCTCGGCTGCTTTTATGGAGCTCTTCCTGGTGGAACAAAACTAAATCGTGATAAAGTTGCCCGGTAAGCCTCGTTTCTGCGACGATTCGACTGCTTCATTTTTCAACATTGTCTTAAATATTTACTTAAAATAATAACGGTACTTGTCTAGATTGCCAAAATTCTTCTTCAGTCACAACACCCGCTTTAATCAATTCAGAACGAAGAGTAGCCAACTCTGGTTTCTCCTTTAATAGTTTCACTCGCATTCTGATCTCCGATTCAGCCTGTACCCTGTTCATGAATAGGGCACGTCTCAGGTAGAAACAAGAATCCTTATCAGTACCGAAAGATTCAGCAAATCGTCCACTCTAACTTGCATTAATGCCTCCCCCCCTGGGCCCTCGCCTCCCCCCTCAAAGGCGGAATCACGAGGCCTAGCTAATCGGTGGGATCCTAAACAAGCGCTCGTCGGAGCCCGTCACAGTTACACCGACGCGGAAGGACGTACCCGCCCGCCGCCACGCTCGCTCCCTCCTGGAAGGTGCGCGCTTGCCTTGCATCCGGGCGCACGGTTCAGCGTGACGTTAAAGCCGCCCGGAACATCTCCGTCTTCTACGTGCAGGTCTTATCTGAGGGCGAGCGGCGAGGCACACTTTTCGAAAACCCAAAAATCCACGCCTAATTCGTTAGGCGTGCTACTCCACTCCTCATGGCATGCGGTTTGATATAGCCGAGTGTGATGTCATGATCCGCATCCCCGGTACTAATTCTCACTGGGTGCGGCAATGGATACTAGAGCTGGTTGGGGGGGAGGTCCTTTGCCCCCCATCTTGCGATGAAGGTTTCTAATGAAGGAGTAGTCGACCCATCCTCGGGATGACAAATGAAAACCCCCCGGTTTGGGATAAAGTATGACCGGGTGCAGGTTCTACTAGGGGGCAATGGGTTGGCATTTTTGTTTCGTTTGCTTTTGTTATCCTGCAGTTCTTGAGTATTGATTAAATCCTTGCAGACAAAGAGAAACTGCAGTGAAACAGTCGTCCGTGAGCTTTTCGTCGTCTTCCCCGCGATCCCCCCTTAGTCCGCCACCATGTCAAGCCCAGACCCTCTCCTCGTCACCCCAAATCCTCCGCTTCGACTTCGTCTCCAGTTCATGCCCCCTCTTCCCGACTACCGCTGCTGGTATGTGCTGCCCGCCTCCGCCGGCCCCACGACCATCCTCGTCCTCGCCCAAAAGATCGCTGCAGAGTTTCTGCAAGACTCGTCCGACAAGGACGCCGTTGTGACCCTCGGATCCGAAGGGTTCGACCTCCTGCCGTCCGGGAACGTCGATGAGTTGCTGCGGGACCGTGATCTCGTTACGTGAGTGTGGGGCGGTTGATTTCAGGTGTTGCGGCCGTGGGTGTGAAGGCTGGGGTTCAATAAGAGGGTGTGAGAGGAAACCAACACTGGAAGCTTCTTTGCCTTCACTCGCTTTCCCCGTTTCTGATCGACACTTCCTCTATAGAGTAAAGCGAACGCTTCTGACTAACGTGCCTCCCTTTGTTCGTGAAACGTACTCCCGACCCAAGAAAGTCCCTGCTGCGATTTCACATCCTTCACACCCCGCCCCTTCCCTCCCTGTGGTTCTGGGAAAACGCAAAGTCGCAGCGAGCGTCCCGGCCCTTGCTTCAACATCGAAAAAGGCTAAACAGCAAAATGGGGCCCCGCCGTCGGGCAGAGTAGCGGCTGTCCGAAAGGGTCAGGGATTGCCGGTAAAGGCGGCGGCTTCGTCGGAGGTGGCGGAATCGTCATCTGAAGAGGATTCCCCGCCTTCGGCCACGATAGCGGCAATGCGAAAGGGGAGGGAACCGCCGGCCAAGGCTGCGGCTTCTTCTTCTGAGGAGGAGGAGTCTGAGGAGGAGCCGTCGTCTGAAGAGGATTCTTCCTCCGACGAGGAGGCTGATTCGGACGACGAAGACGACGACTCGTCGGAAGAGGTATCGTCCAGCGACGCAGACTCTCCACCCGAAAGCACGGCGACCCCGAAAAAGAAACCCACCCCGTCTGCCGCCAAAGCGTCATCAAATGCTCCGCCGCCCGCCGCAAAATCCACACCTAATTCGGAAACTCACGGCCAAGGCACACCCGCGGTAATCCAGTCGCAGGAAAAGGCCGTAGGAACGAAGCCCGTCGCAAAGCCCGCCGCTTCCGCCCCCTCTCCTCGAGAGGACACCGCCATGCCTGTCCCAACCTCTCTCGGCAAGAACAAGCGGAAGCAGATGCATGCTCTCATTAATAAGCCACGATTGCATTTCCGATTCGACGGGGAGGCCGGTGGAGACAAAGCTGGGGAAGGTGGAGAGGAGGGCGAGATTTCGGGAAGCGAGGTACGCGCGATGTTCTGGCACTTTTGCTACTCTAGGCGAGAGCTTCAGCTTCATTCCCTTGGTATTTTCTTACCGTCGTGGACCCCCTACCCTTGAATGACAGCCGATCCCGCCCCCACGCGTTATTCATACCGCAATTCACCTGAACGATGGATTTCACCCGAGCCCCGCCTCGCGCCCACATGGCCGCCCCCATAATGAGCCCATTTCTCACAGCCCTAGCAAAGGCGGTGGCGACGAAGATAGCGAGGATACTGACATCGCGAAGGGTTCCCGCGGTCGTGTCCCGCTGCCTGCGGAGGAGAAGCCAAGCGCAGTAGAGATTCCTCCGAAGAAGGATTATGAGGCCATGCCGGAGATCAAAGGCCAGCCGAGGGTTGGCACTGTTATCGCATATCGGGTAATATTTGGATCGAGTTCATAACCGTTTTTTTTTTTTTTTTTGGGGGGGGGAGGGGTCCGCCACATGAGCTTAACGCTAGAGATTCTTGTCTCCAGATTCTGGAAATGTCAGCCGACTATTGCCCAATCATTTCTGATCACAAGGTAAGGGATGAGTAATTGGTCATCTGCATACCACCTCCTCCGTCCCTGCCCCTCTAACCATTACGTTTATCACAGGAAGCAACGATCCTCTCGTACGTCCCCCTCACTCGGCAAATTACGCTGCGGCTTGCCCCGCCTCCCGACTTGCCTTCGCACTCGCGCACCGACGAAGAAGACGACACCCCGCTCCGCAAGTTCGAGCTCCCTCCGGACGACGAAATCGTTATTGACGGCGGGGAGTTTCAAGAGGTCGTCACTCTTGATTTCGAAGGAATGGTGGATGTGCGCGTAGTTGGGTAAATTTTTGTGGATGGTGCGGAGCGGAAGGGAGTGGGGTAGTGTGCACGATCTACGAAGAGCATACTGATTCGCGAAAGCCAAGGCAGGTTGAGGTTACTCTGGTCGGGGCAGGATGTTCGATGTTCGTGGCGAAGGAGCGGGATAGCGGGATGGCGAAGTGTGGCGGAGAGTGGCGTCCCTGGTCCAAGCCCCAGGACCCTATGACAGCTGAAAAGGCCGAGCGGAGCCGTTGCTGGCCGTTGCTGGCCTGTGCTTGTCAGTCATTAGTGGGTGTTCCACAGCTAAAAGGCTGCAGAGAGCCCCAGTCGACATTGACACAAGACCCCCCCCCCCCCCCCCCAAACAAAAAAAAAGGAAAAAAAAAGAAGACGACGACTTCCGCAGTGCAAGGGCAAGGGAAACAAACGCGGCGCACGTGCTTTCAGGAACGCCTCCACCGATGGCAGCGTAGAGGACCAGGATGTTAATAGAGTCTCCTTCACGTTTGGGAAAGGGAAGTCAACGGAGGGATCCATCTCCCTCCCCACCCTGACGCCTACAAGATGGAATAAACAGAGTATCTGACCGTCTTTCCAATGTCCAAGGGCGTGGGGAGGGAGGGGCCTGATGAACGACAAACAGCCCAAATTCAAGAACAATCCACGCCAGTTGCCCCACAGTTCTCCGACCGGCTCGTCGCGCCCTTCCCGCACAAAACAAGGGATGGAAAAAAAGAACCAATACGAAACGCATCATTGCAAGATGGTATTGAATATCCTATAGACCTACAGTAAATGGGAGTGGCGGGGGGAGGAAGTGATACAAATCATAAGAGTATCAGGGGCGTCTGGCGTGGACTTCTTTTTGAATTTGGGATCTTTGTCGTTCAGTAGGCCTCTCCCCACGCCATTGGACATTGGAAAGATATGTTGGTCAGTATGATTTTCAATATCATCAGACTTTCAATGATGCGTTAAAGCGCTCTCTCTTTAATATCCTTTGTTTTGTGCGGGAAGGCCGCGACTCTCAGTGAGAGCGGGTTGAAGAACTGTGGGGCATGACTTGTAAGTTGATTTGTGTTGCTCGAAGGAAAAGAAGAGAATGAACCGGAGATCAATAGTGCTCATTTTCCCCAGGTAAAGCAAAAGTCAATAGGCCACCAACTTCAGAAGTGGTTGAAACACAATACTAAAACTGGTAGAAAATACTAAGAAATTAGTATTATTGTCCAGTTCTAGACAATACCAAATACTCAGTATTGTAGTCATGGACAATACTAGAAATTAGTGATGCTGTCCATTGTCTAAACAATACTAAATCTTAGTATTTTTGTCCATTAGACAATCACTATTGTTCACTTCATTGTAGACAGAGTTGATGTACTAAAGTACAGTGATTCCTCTA
>KZ993818.1:0-40318 GCA_003614705.1 Blyttiomyces helicus | reverse complement strand
AAGCGTGGGTGTACCCAAGTCAGCAGGTGGTGAGTTGCCTTCCACTACGCTCTCGCTTCTGCACCCCCCCCCCCTTCCCCACATGGACAAAAGACACTCGCCTGTAATCAGCTGTGCCTGCTGCTGCATCAAGGACACAATCAGCTACTGTTTCCGTCTGCTTGTTCATTGGCTCTTGCATCTGCTGCTGTAGCTGTATATTCAAGAGCTGCTGTGCCGCCATCTGCTGCTGCAGCTGAGAGAAGACATTCGTGCCTTGAGGGATCCCAGACATTACGACTCCTCCTCTGTAGCCTGGCAGCAGTGAGATGAGCCATGACCCTCCTCCGTCAGATGAGGCTTTTTCAGTCATGGGGTAGGAACAAGATGGGCAGATGTTGGTGCACAGGGAGGAACTTTGCGACATTTGGGACTTGGTGATTTCAGATGTCCAATTCATTTTGGTGTAGCTTGTCTGATGGGACACCATCCTGGCGTTGTTACAACATCACCCCAGCCTCGTGTAACATCACCCTGGTGTCATTATAATGTCATCTCGGCTTCGGAAGATCACCAAAAAATACTCCCAAAGTGGATCTATCCTTCGTCTCCAACCTGCCCCCCCCCTCCACACCCCTTCCCTCGTCGATTCACTTCGAACCCGCAATCCTGCCACCCCCAAACAGTGCCTTGTTAGCACGCTACACAACAATGAGCAAGGCTGTCACCATCTGACCCTAAGATGTGAGCTCCCTGAAGTTTGGGAAGCTCCGATGGTAAATAAATTGTGCCATGAGATGACCTGGGCAACTTTTCGCCCGCCCCTCATCGCCCCTGGAGCTCGCTTAAGCGAATCCGGCCACCGCTCAACACAAGATGGTCAAGTCCGAGGTCAAGGTGATTCCTCCTAAGTTCCATATCAGCTTGTCTGCTACCACAAACCGAACTCTGCCAACTGACACCAGCTACCTCATTCCCTTGGACGGGGAAGACAAGGAAGACAAGGAAGACAAGGAAGACAAGGAACACAACGAAGACGAGGAACACGAGGAAGACAAGGAAGACAAGGAAGACAACTAAGACAAAGCTGAGCCCCTTGGGGATGTGGTGATGGGCTCCGCAGCCCTGGCCGCAGCTAGCAAAGAGAAAGAGGTAGATAGCGGAGAAGAGCGCCATGTCGGCAATGATGGAGATTATGCGCAGGATAACCAGCAGGTGGATGAGCATTTGGATGAGCAGGAGCTTGAAGAGGCTATTAAGCAAATCAGCAGGGGTGAGACCAACATCGAGTATATCTACCACAAAGACTACACCGAAGGGTCCTCTTCTGTTGTTGCGGTCAAGAAAGGGAAGGCCAAGACCGTCTCACCCACCCCTGGCGAGCTGCTCCTGGACCACGTCCAACGTCTTGCCTCTGTGTGTGGTGACCTGGACCACCTCAAGGAGAGAGGTCTGCCCTATGAGCCTTTCAACAAAGAAGCTGTAGAGTCCATCCTGTTGAAGGATGGGGATGTACGGATTGACAATCCCTTCTGTCTTGGGCTGTTAACTTGTGCCGCCTACTTACCAGCGCCCCTCTCCTGCCACATCCATCTCCAATCCCACCTCCACCCACATTCAGTTCATGTAAGACCCCTGCCCAGGCCCAAAAAAGAACAAGGGCCAGTGCCCTGTCTGCCTCAAGGACGATGCCAAACTGACGCGCTGCCACCACTTCCGACTGGTTTCAAACACGCGGAAATCGACTGATTACCTTCCAGTTTGAGGAAAGGAGGGGGCAGTGGTAACAGGGTTGCCCCCGCTATTGCATATGCCATCTCCCATCAGGAGCTGCCGTAATTGCTACTCCAAGGCATCTTTCCGTGCTGCCTCCAATTCTCACAAACCATAAGATTATCTGTTTGGCAGGCTCAGCCGCATCTTTGAGCATGCTTGCGCTGTCCTGCTGCAAAGACAGATCATCCCCAGCGGTACAGCAACTAATGCATCAGAAGGCAGCTACAGGCACTACAATAAGGCCAGCGAGACCTATCGCACTGATATAAAAGAAGCCCGCGAGCGTGCGAAGTTTATGAAGCAAGTTGAGCTTCTGGTCCAGAGCGCAAGGGCGATGAGCACAGGCGTGAGGATGAGAGTCCATCCAAGCGCGCTAAGAAGGACCCTGCCACGAACGTCGCCAAACGCGCGTCCCTCAAGAACGTGGCCCTCATGTGAGCCCCTGGCAAACAGGTATACTTTGGGGGAGGTGGGTGGGGGGCAAAGGGGCGGGTTGAATATTGCTCATTCTAACATGCTTGCTCATAACACGAATCATTACTACCACAGACAGTCCACCATGAGACATCAGAAGGGACGTCACATGAGCACCGGCATGCACCGCGCTCCCACGCCTGCTCCTACCACTTCCAGATCACCGAGAATGTGTGTGGGGCCTGAGTGTCAATCGTTGCCGTCTCATTTTTGGCAAACCCAACTCTCACATGAAATCCCGTTTCTAGCATACCCTCCCTAAGGCCACCTCCATGCCGACACCAAGAACCAGACCAAGCGGTCAGGCAAGAAGGGAAGAGTTTGATGGTTGTGTCGAGTGGTATGAGCATTTAGAGGAGTGTTAGCTTACATGTGATGAGGTAGCTCATTTGAACTTGTTTTTCAATTGAAACATGATCTTTACTTGTTGTTTGTTGTCTTCATCTTGGGGGGAGGGGGTGTTTGGCAGAGACGCGCAGCGAACTATGCAAATTTACGCAAATTTTCGCATGACGCTGTGTGGTCTTTGAAATGGGCCCAAAACCTCAGCATCTTTCACCATATCGGATTCTTTGGTGCCCACCACGATATCTCGCCCACCGCAGCCACGCACCGCAATTGCATGCACACGCCGTTAATGATCCACATACCTACCCTGGCTCACCCTAGACCGTTTACTCATGGGTGGAGAGCATTAAAGTTTGCGGCATTGATTGTGTAATGTAAGGATTAGGTAAATATAAATAAAAACATATGGATGAGAGAAAATCATCTAGCAAATGTCCGACGGAAAGTAGGACCACCACCGTAAGGTGCCACGCAGAGCACGGCGCCACGCATGGACCTCTATTGCAGAAATGCGGGTTTCCCAATGGATCCGCACCTCCTCATCCTGAACCTAGCCATCCCACTTGTAGAGAAACCAGGAATCCTCTTGGTGATCATTGCAGCCAGCGAGCCCAGATGCTGAGAGTTACCACGAGTCAGCATCCTCATTGACATCAAAGCATCAAACATGGAGAACATCCCAGTAACCCTCCGGGAAACTGACGCACAGGAAGAATCCGACGGCCAGCCCGCAGTACTCATAAATGACGTCTGAGCCGGTAACAGCTTACCTGAATGAGATCAGGGGTCAGCAAATTGCACACCGCGGTGTTGTTAGAACTCTTAGTAACATGAAGGCCAAGCAGTCTCAGCAAGTTCTTGTTGCTAAATGTCCTGTAGTGTCGCGGGATGCCAACCAGCCGGCACATATCGGGAAAGTGAATCGCTTAATGTGTGTTGATGGTTTGAACCCACTTGTACGGGTTGTAAACGTCAGACTGGAGCTGCTTTGTGGTGGGAATGAGCTGTTCCAGAAGACTATGGAGGTCGTCTTTCAACATGGGGTGAGGCCATATGATTGCGAGATAACAGCAGTTGAGGATGAAACACTTGCACGTCGCATTCAGGTTTGGGTATATTTAGCCGTTATCCTGTTGGACCCAGTCTGCAGGGAAACCAATGCTGCGAAGGAGGAGGAGTTCTTCTCCTGGTTCAAGGATCGGGAAGAGGATTAGGCAGGCAGATGGGATTATGCCACTGTTAGCTGATAGGTTGGGGACAGTCTCCAGCTCTGGGGCAGGTGGGAAGGAAGTCTTACAATCTGTCAACTTACAATCTCCAATGGTTCGCTGTCACCATCGCCGGGAGTCGGAGGTGATGCCTCGAACAAAAGGCGCGATATCACTGGTTCATTACGACCTGGAAGCGCTTATCAGGACTGGCTGCCTTGCCCCCCATGCATTCTTCCAACAGAGGGTTTTCAACCAGCACCTCCAGTACTGCTGGATCTCACCGCTTTTGCATTGCAGCATATCAATGAGATGAAGGTCCTACAGCCAGAGACCTGGCCAGTCCCACACTGACGAATCGGAGGAGAGCCCGATCTTAGTGGCAGTGGCCACACTCACATAGTCCATCAGCAAGTCCCTTGCGTCTTTCGTGCGGACTTCGTCTTGGCGCAGGTTGCGGCAGCTACACAGGGCATGGTGGGCGGGTCATTACGCGAGGTTGACGCTAGTATTGGTGTCAGCTTCTGTGACCATGCAAGCATGGCACATGCGAGGAACCCAATCAGAGGAGGATGAAAGGTGGCAAACTGCCTGCCACCGGGGCTGTCGCCCAGGATGCCATACTGCACGCCCATGAGACTTCCTCGCCCTGTGCATGCAACAACATTCGCCGTTCTTTGATAGTAGGTGAGATCACCCTGCAGCATATGTGTCTGAGTATGGTGGCCTAGCTGGTCAAGCTGTGGGTTGTCCAGTATGGAGATAGGCATGAGCGCCTGCCAGATGCTGTTACTGCGCATTGGGTAGAACAGAGTCTGGCGCGATTAAGGAAGGCTGATCAGAGGTCTCAATATTATTCTAAAGAAAAAATACTCCATCACGCTGAGCGCTCACAATGAAAAGAACATAGGAAAATTTGCCCAAAACCAAAGAATTTCAAAGAATTCTGATTAACCGGCCAGAGTATGGCAACACACATACCAGTCTACCAACAGGATATTTTCCACAACTTTGCCTATATCCTAAGAAAATTCTATTTGATATTTTACATCCAAGGTGTTGCCTGTGACACTTCCATACACTAGCGCCAACACCAGCGCATACAAATTTGCTCACTATATTCTCATCTTGGTGGTACAAGGTGAATAGCAAGTGAGCTGCCCTAGCATTTTTCTCAAGTTCATATTCTCATCCCATTATCGTGACAACATCATGCCCTAGCCAGTGTTGACAGGGATTCCACTGTAGACATTTTTTTGCCTGTCTCTCCTTCTGTCTCTTTAAGTATCGCCTCATAACTGACATCACTCCATATGTTCTCCTGTCTTACTCATCTCTTCTCCTCCCTTCCCATGCCTCCTTCACCTTCACCTTCTCCTCCAACATCAGGATTCATCCATCTTTCTCATTCTTGATTTATTTTACCTATTTTTCTTCTCTTACTATTACCTTCCTTATTGATAGATTAGCGAGCGCCGACAACCTTACCTCGTTCACAGCAAATCTTCCAACGACTACATTCCCGCCTCAACGTGCTGCAAGGAGCAATGGTTGAAAGATATATTCACCTCCATCCTTTTGGACCTTCTGTCCACTGTTGTTGATAAGAAAGTAAATCAACTTAATTTTTCCTTTTTATTGTTTGATTTTTTCTCCAATCTCTAACCCTAACCCTGTTTGTTGATAAACACTTATTTTTCCAACAGTAATAGAAGAACACTGTTAACACCATCCCTGCCAGCAGCTGTGGCATCTTGCCTATCAACAGCAAAGTTGTGTGTTCGAAAGCTGTTGCGAGCACACAGTTTATGTCCAAGTCCTCATTTTATCAGCACTTCCCTTTGCGCAACCTCAACACAGGTGCCACACAATGTCTTGTCATCACGAAAGGCTCAAGTGAAAAAACAATGCAACTACTAGTTGGTTTGATTCCCTTATTCGCACTGAAGGTGATATCCCATCCTGAATCCGACCTATCAGCTGAAAACCTTTCTCTACAACAATTGCCTCTATCAGTACAATTGTGTGAACACCGTTTCTTCCACTCAATTTCACCATAGCTGGGACACTCATTATCCGTAGGTATCAGCAATGGAGTAAAGGCGTTCATGTTACTGCACACAAAAAACAACACAACAATCACCCAAAATATGCACAAATTGTTCTCTTCTTTTGTCCATAAAATAATTATGTCCTTTTCTCAGCTCAGACAGTCTTGCAGGCATTATTCTGCCACTTGCAAACGCGCTCAGCTACAACCACTAACATATGCCTCCTTTATCATCGACTGCATGGACCAGAGGAAAACAAACCTTCCTTCCTACCTCATCAAACCCAAAGATCTCAACGGTGTTGTATGTCTTAGCTCTCACATCACAGATGGTATCGATAACGCCTCCAATCGCGCCTTAGCCTTTGACAATCTCTTCCTGTATCCACAAAATTGTAACCAATTGCTCTCCTACCTCTGCCATTTTCTTCTTGATCTCAAAATTTGGCCCCGACAACATCACCTTCAACTCAACAACAGGTCCACGGAAAACAATACTAATATGCTCTTTTCTCCCTCTTCTTCTTGTGCACCTCAGTCTGTTTCAAAAAGTTAGTTCCTTTATTGCATCCTGCTAACGTGTCATCCTTTTTTAAACTCATATTTACACATTTCCTTACAAAAATGAGATAACAATCGGCTTTCTCAATGTGGGCCATACTCACAAGAATATTAACCAGAAGTTCTCCATCATCTCCAAGACCATCAAACACACCAACGTAGAGACATATGATATTTCTCTCTTCTCTCGCCTCACTAACCTTATTGTTTCCTTTTTCACAAAGCGGGTTGTAAATTAGAAGCTCTCTAACTTCTCCAAGACCATCAAACACACCAACGTAGAGACATATGATATTTCTCTCGTTTCTCCCCTAACTAACCTTATTATTTCCTTTTTCACAAGGCGGGTTGTAATTTAGAAGATAACAATAGGCACTCTCAATGTGGGCCATACTCACAAGAATTTTCACCAGAAGTTCTCCAACATCTCCAAGACCATCAAACACACCAACATAGAGACATATGATATCCTCTTGGACACCATCAAAAAATGTCGGACTTAGCCTTTCTACCTCCACATCCATGTTCTGCTCGTCACGTACAGAACATCAATCGCGCCGCAAACTTTCGCAGGTTGGCTGAAAATATTCAAGCTGACGAACTTCCTCAGATACATCACTTCTACTGCTTCTGTCTCGCCAAGGACCATCAGAGATAGTTAAATTGCAGTAGTTTTCGTTCCCACTTTCCTCCTTTCCATTTCTTCTTTTTATTCATTTCTTTATCTTTTATGCCCTCCGATTTCAGACTTACAAAACATGTCTGGAAAATGAATACCGCATCCCCAACGGACCCCTTCACAAACCATGTCTTCCTCACCATCTCCGTCTTTAACACCTATTGGCAGGTCGAATTCCTCCCTCTCGACCCCAATCCCAATCTTATCGAAGATTTTGCGGACAACAAGCTTCACGATGCCAGCAATAAAAAGTTTAATTCAGTCATGCACCTGGACATGAAACTTCTTTCCCAGCAAGATATCCTTCATGACGTCACAAATTCCTGTCATAGGCAGCTCTCTCCCATCGGAAGATTCACAGCACCTCCAAACGACCTCATCCACGCCATCTTCCAACATCAACATTTTCTCCTTCACAACACCCAGTCGCGCCCTACAACATCAACTCCATTCCCCATACCCTTCCCGTCTCCTGATCCCGACTCCATTCCCACCCCTCTCCACCTGTGAATCCAACCTCTACACACCACCTTGGAAACTCCCCACCGACACACTTGCCCTAGCATCTGTCAAATTTTCAAAATTAACTTGGATTCGGCCGCCGGCAACCGCGGTCCTGAACAACCTGTGTGGACATATCAAACTCTCAACTTGGAAAACAGGGTCCAGCTGGACACCATCAAAAGGAATGATTCCCCCTCTTTGTAGCGTTCTCCATGCAGCAGCCGCAGCCAAAGCTGCTGTACCTTAACCCTTTGTGGCCTTGCTTGTCTCCCGCATGTCTGGCCTTGTGGGTGGCGCGAATCAGGATTACCTTATCTACACGGGAAAATACTGCCCCATCTTCCCGGCCACACTTTCGATGCTAAGGCTTGACCATACCCCGTATCCACTCCGTCAAACCCCCCTGCCCCAAACAAAGCCGTTCAAGCTAGCCCTCTGATAGCCCAGGTCAGTGTCATCCTCTCCAACGCAGATCTCATTGTCAACAACGCTCAGGAGGTTGAGAACCCTTATGGCCTGAATTGGTGACCAAGGAGTTCTTACTCCCAAAATCAAGTAGGAGGGAGGGCCGGAAGGAGACACTTTGATACACTAACTCTAATCAAACTACCATCGTCATCTCTCACTGCAGTGACTTCGTTGGTAGTGGCCAACAGTGTCGCTCTTTTTTGCTCCTTCCAACGATTCTATTTATACCTTTCGAATCCCATATCCATAAAATATTTCTCAATCTCGATTCTTTTCGTCAATTCTTTTGTCAATCTCAATCTTCAAATGAAAAAAATATTTATTTGATCTGGAACTCAGTCTCAATCTTGAAAGGTAAGAAATACAAAATGCTTATCGACAAGCTTACAAGCTAACAATCAACAAAGCAATCAACAAAACACTCAACAATCAACAAAAAAAACCACAAAAAAATCAACCATCAACAACGAACAAAACAACCAAGAATCAACAGTCAATAGTCAACATTCCACATCTTCGACATTCACCATTCAGAATCTCATTTATCGATAAAACACAATGCATCATTCAAACATTCAACATTCAACATTCAACATTCAAAATTCTATTGAGCTGCTTCGTGGTATGCACGCGGTGCCCGCACTGGAGGTGGGACAACCAGGGGTCGTTCGATATATCACATTGCATTGTCAGTGATTCAATGCTTGCCACGCTTAATCACGTCTTGATATATCTTGTAGAAATGCTGATGTTTTCGCTTCACAACTCTTATCCTATTACGCGGGCTCTTCCTACCCTCCGCACACCCATGCACTTCTTGAATAAGTCGCATTAGCTCTGTTATCAAATCACTTCATAATGGGAATTATTTCACTCCCGTCATAAACCATCTATGGTATACATCATTCAAAGGATGGTTGACAATGTTAGATTTCACAAGATGAATGAGATCATTGTAACACCTATTGTCTAGAGGAACCCCTTTAACCGCCATGACTGCATGTACAACCACTGGAGCAACCCTAAGCTGTATGCCCTCTTCATATAGTCAACTGTACAGCATCAGGATAGCAGTCAGATGGTTGCCATTGTCAAACCTCTGGGCTGTATGCACCTCAATCTCTGATCTGCACACGTGTTCGAATATTATGTTGTCAACAGTATCTTCACGTTCGAGAAACTAGACGTTTCAGGCTGGAGGGTTTTAACTGTTCAATTTTTAAGCCAAGTTGTTTGACAAATATTTTTTGTTGCTAAAGTGTTATTGTCATGAACAGGATAAGTGATCATTTTACAAAATGATAAACACATATTTAAAGATTTGGGAATGTTATGGAAATTACAATCAAAGAAAATGTCGCTTTCAACAACTCAAACAAATATGGAAGGAAACCCGGATGTGATTCATGGAACGAAATTTCTGACCGCAAAGACAGAACAAACCCTCGCGCCCACTGAGATCCACCAAAAAGTCGAAAGCCAAGACACGGATTAGAGTTTTAAGAGATTTTGAATTTGTTTTCATTTTTTGCAAACATCTTTAACTTTACAAAAGTTATTGGCGCATTTATCCTAATGTTAAAAAGATGCGAGTTAGCCCCCTGTTAATACCAGCAGGAACTGGACAAGTCAATACGGAGACTGCTTCAATGAAGCGTTCTTTAGTTTGATCTTATTGCATTTTTCCATCAAAGTCATATAACGAAACATTTGTTAAATTGTGTATTGGACATAGCAGAAACTGAGAAAATCACCCTTCCATTTCGATAAAAGCCTCATAGGCAAAATCTTATAGAGACTGACTATGAATTACTACCAGACGATTGTTAGAGTACGGCAAACTATCCACAAGAAGTCCCTGTAGGTGTCATTCCCTCTGTTGCCCACTGGTTCAGTTCAAGGATCCAACTTGTCATTGAGGTGATCTGTTCAGTGGCGCTGGACCCCTCACCTTACTTTGGTATCTGTAAGTTGAGGGAATCGGCATATCTGTTGTGCTTGGACGTAACAACTTCCATACCTCAAGAATTTGTGACTTGGAGTCCGACATCACTGGTCATGTCATCTATCAATCCATTATTGTGTTATTGATTTTTTTCCATAATTTTTAGCAATCCACCAAATTCAACGGTGGTCATACTGTTTGTTTATCTACCCTCTCCTCATGCCTTTTAAACACTGTATCAATAAAATATTCATCAATCTTGGTTCTTTTGTTGATTCTTTTTCTTCAACTCAATCTTCACAAAAAACAAAATACCGGCGCCGCTTTGCGCATTTGGGTAGATAAACAAACAATCAACAAAACAGTCCACACTCAACAATCAACAATTCACAATCAACAATCATCAATCAACAATCAACAATCAACAAAACACTCAATAATCAACAAAACAATCAACAAAACACTCAACAATCAACAAAACACTCAACAATCAATAAAACAATCAACAAAGGAATCAGCAATGGAACAACAACAACCAAGACTCACAAGGAGCAATCAACAATCAATAAGCAGCAATCAACAATGAACAATTAACAATCAACAGTCAACAGTCAACAGTCGACAGTCAATATCTTTGACATTGGCCTTTCAGAATCTTGCTTATTGATAAATCACCAGGCATCTTTCAAACATGCGACATTCAACATCCAGTATTCCAAATGCATTTCTCCAATATCCAACATTCCGAATCAATTTCTTCAACCTTCAACATTCCGAACATTCAGTTTCTTCAAAATTCAGAATCTCATTTAGCCCCATTGCGGCCTCCGACCAGGTGTCAGTCGAAAAATAACTCTACGTCATTGTCAAATAATTTCAACATCTTCAACATCTTCAACATCTTCAAAATCTTCAAAATCTTGAACATCTTTAACATCTTCAACATCCTAAACATACTCAACATCTTAAACATCTTCAACATCTTCAACATTGAATATTCCGAATCTCATTTATCGATAAATCACATTGGATTATTTTTGGAATCCTTTCAACACTCAACGCGCCCTATTTTTTTTGTTGGCAAAGATCACAAACTCCTTTCACTTAACCACGCTCAATCAAGTAGAGTTGACTAACAATGGAAATCGCTTAAAATGGACATAGAATCAATGCATTTTACTTTAAAATATGTAATCCTGTATGGCAAATGCAGTTCATGTCACAGTGGGGTAAACTTAGCTCAATTACACTAACAGCTGCTGGACCCTGTAGACCGCAGTGGCAAGGCGTCCTCCACAAGATAACAAGTACTTGCAGCGATGCAAACCTCCCCTCCCTCTGGTCTCTCATTGAAGAGGAAACCTGCCCACCATGTGGCTTCTACGTTTCATTTTCATTATCTTTGTGATCTTCATGCCAATAGCCATCACCACGGCGCAGCCTTAAGCAGTCCCGCCCTTGGGATCATCTTGTGCCAATCTGGTGGCTGTCCTGCCTGAAAAACGGATCCCAACCACGAACCATACCCCCCTTGCAGACGTAATTGCGAACTGGTGCTGCCAATTGAGGGTCATTTTTACAAATGGTGATGTCGCCTGATTGAAAGTTGGGTGGTCATAATACACAGGCACCATGGAATATGGCTTTTTTGATGGGAAACAGGCAGACTAGAGGTTGTGTCACTGGGTATTATCCCTCATCTGTGAGTGTAGTGTCATTCTCAATAATTTTATTTTCTTTCTCATGTCGACACCTATCAACTAGCTACTTTGAAGGAATGCAACTCAAAGATAGCATACCTGAGGGTCTCTGAAGTTTGACAAGCTTACAGAGTCTGTAACTTCTCAAATCTGCGTTGTGCGTAAAAACAAGCTCACTCAAGTCTTTCTCATGGAAATCTCAAGCGACCTCGACAATCTCATTGTTTGTGTCATCTGCGGGGGTACAACAGCTATCTATAGAGCATCTAGCTTACCTGCACTATCCCGGAACCACTTGCAAACTTTGTGCACTTGACAGACCTGTAAGTTCCGAGGAGTGATTTTTGTCCATGTATGGAGAGGCGGGAAAACGTACCACTCTATTATGATAAATTGGTTTGTGCTCAACCAATTATGACCCTTTTACCTCTATAGAGTCTCAGATCGCAAGAGTCTGTGGACAAAGCAGGTCACCCATGTCCTTCTATTTGTCGAATTCTAACAAACTTCAATTACAATAGGCATGGGACCAACATTCCCATCCTTAGCTAAGTGAGCTGTAAAATGAGCAAGGATTGTGACACAAAGGCGGTTGGCCATCCCAAATGCAGTCTCAATGGCCGTTCTATTGGTTCCAGAATAAATTTGAAGAACCTCTTGGTTATTTACAGTGTTTGTCATACATGGCAACCATTGGCACGAATGTCCCTGTAACTTTAAAAAGTTCAGGTTGAATTTGGAGAATACAAAGCATCTAATGCATGAAGCCTCCTCCCACTAGGTAAACCTACAACCGCTCCTCCGAGTCCCTCAATTATTGAGGAAGACCCTTGGACTGTTGTCAAGTAGGATTTTCACATGTTGAGTTTGGTGAACTATGACCTTTCCCTGACAATTGTGTTGATTGTTCCACTGTCTAAAAGACATACCTTAGGCTCATTGATATTCATAGCTTCATCATCTTTACAAACAGCATTGGCTTCAGGGTTCAAGACGGGGTTAGCCATAGCTGTCTGAAGGGAATTATGATAAGATGAAACCAATTTGGGAGTGTTAAACAACAATTCCAGGGCTAGGTTGAATGTAAACCTGATCAATAAAATGGACTAACGGTAATTTACCTTATCTTCATTCCCGATGGTTAAGTTAGCATCAGGTGCCACCAGAGAGTGGGCTTCGTCTGACGTAGTCGGCTCCCCAAGTGGAACTGAGTCCGCGGTCAAGGGCATTTTTACCGGTGGGACCAGGGCCACAATAGAGTGGACTTTAACAGCTGAGGCTGTTACCACAGTGGCAGATCCAATGTGGATTGCATGGGCGGAGCTACCATAGTGTGAGCCTCCAGTCCATTGGAGAAATCAGGGTCAACTTCCATAAATGAAGAACATCTGCCGTGGTACAGCAGCGGTCTTTATGACAACTCCTTCCCCGAAATTTTCCCAAAACCGATCGGAAACTTGGTGAATTCGAACCACCTGTACGTTCAGAAAAGCGCTTTTTTGTGTTTCCTCACAGGCAGAAAAAAGGTGCCACTAAACTATCATTCTTTCGTTTGCGCTAAATTAGGACAATTTTCTTACCTATATCTGTTGGTACCTGAAAGTGGCAATGGGTATGTGAACCAACTTAGTGGACCTATCCCGGAATCGCTCTCAAACTGAGGAAACTTGAACCGCCTGTAAGTTCAGATGAGTGCATTTTATTTGTGTCCTAACGGGCATAGAAATCGCGCCACTGAATTACTAATCTTTCATTTGAGCCTAGTCAATTACCAAAACACCTCTGACACCTTAGCTCATACCATTCCTTTGTCACTCAATCCTTGCTTGACTACACGATTAAGCTTAGATGTCAATGAATTGAGCCACCTTGTTCCTGCAAAGTCCGACTCTAAACCTGATAGAGATGCTGGATGGCCAAAGAGGCGGGAAAAACCAATTGGAAGGGCTAAAACCCTGGACCATTAACATAGAGACAAAGAAGCAAAGAAGGTACAACTCAACGAAAGTATTGAGGTAAACATAAACGCGCCTCATTGTCTCGTCAACGAAGTAGAAATTGCATTCGCCCAATGGTATTTACAAGAGTAACCCCGACGAAGAGCGGGAACCCTGTTTTGTTGCTCAATACAAACTCCGGATAGACTGGCCTCAAAGGCAAATTGCAAGTAAGGCGCAAACAGATTCCTTGCTTCAACACCATGTATTTGGTTCCGTTCGGGAAGTTCCAAAGGGAGTTTGAACTATTGGATACACATGAGCTTTCATAAGAAAAGGAGATAAATATGGGAAAGTAATATATTACAAGGTGCGACTTGTCACCCAAGATTTTTCGCAAAAACCTGGACTAGAGTATGAGGAGACTCACTCTCCTGTCAATGATTCCACAATTTTGTGATGTCTCATTTCCCTTGCGGCGCGAGGGGATGCTGAAATGAGATGAGTGTATGTGTTTACCGCATATCTGTATGGGGAATCAGACAAAGATGTTAATATGAAAGTACCCAACGGATATCAAGCACCGAAGGCAAGTTCCAGAGCTAAGTGTGTGTATGTCTCCTTGGATCACTCTATGGACTGGAAAAATCAGGTTGCATGTGCTACCAAAGGTTAACAGACTTTCTTTTGAAAGCTGGCTATGTCAACAGTCCAAAATCTCCCGGCGTCTTCACAAAAAGGATAGCAAATGGCAGCTTTGTCATATTTCCAGGCTATGTTGATGACCTTAACCTCATCGCCTCATCAGGTGAGATGACTTCATAGTTGAGCTCCACACATTGAATACAAGATGAAGTTTCTCCAAAAAACATCATTCTGCTTTTCAGTACAAGTAGAGCACTTCAAAGAGGGAATAATGCTGCACCAGGAAACGTATACCTAGAAAGTGTTACAAAGGTTTAACCATCCGGACCGGCATTCATTGAAGTCGCCTGTGGTTCACAGTGAGGTTATCCCTGAGAACAACCTGTTCAGGCCCTTTGCTCAAAAAGATGCAGAGGAGGCCTTATTTTGAGGCGCGCATACGTATCTCGCGTCTATCGTCGCTCTGTTAAAATTGGCTGATTGCACACGACCAGACATCTTATTCGCAGTGTCCTCACTTTTTTTAACAAAGAACACCCTGTTTGCCATAGAACTGGCGTTATACATGTTCTAAAATACCTTGCTGGAGCTGTCCATCTTGTTTTATATTACACCCGAGTAAATACTGCCAAGCCTGGATTAATAGGCTATGCTGATGTTGGGATCATGTCTGACCCCGCAAAAGCTAAGTCGCAAACCAGATATGTTTTTACTAACGAAGAAACCAATATTTCATGGCGCTCAGCGTAGCAATCCATCCCTGTGACGTCGACAAATCATTCTGAGACTCTTGCACTCTATGCTGCAAGCTGTGAATTGGTATGCTTAAGAGATTTAATCCCCACTGTCCGAGGGTCATGTGGTTTAGTGATGCTCCAACCATTCCCTATGAAGATAATGCCGCCTGAGTTAGGCAGATGAAGGACAATTTCACAAGATGGCAATTACAAAGCATAATGCTCCCAAGTAATTCCTTACATATGATCTGCAACATGAAGGGACTATCCAGATTGCTGAGATTCAATCATGCGATAACATTTCCGATTTATTTACAGAAGCTTTACCAGTGAGAACCCATTGGCGCCTTGTCATGAAAGTGGGAATGTACCGACTTCACAACCTTGAGAAATCTAGATAATGGAACGCCTATTCTATTCAAGGGGGGAGGTCTTCCGAGGGAAGTCCTATTGGCAATCTTTAGGTTGGATGAAGCTTTGATGAGATCAGTATAGAAATATTTTTCCATTCCCTGTCTCATCCTTCTTCAAGGTTGAGTGTTATGAGAGTTCCTTTTCAGTGCGACTGAAGGATTTGACAATTGTCGACCCTGTGTCCTGAGGTTTTGAGATTGTGTGAACACTTGGCATCCCATCCTCAGGAGTTTACTCGAAGGAGGATTGACAAAAGCCAGAGACACTATGGTATCATCCTTTTCATGAATCATAGGATACTTTCCATATAATGTTTGTTAACAGGAAACGCCTCTTCTGCTTGTGAACTAACTGCATGTCCTTGAGAGGAATCACTTTTCTTCAGTACATTAACTCTGTCTACAATGCAGTGAACAATGGTCATTGTCTCATGGACAATACTTCTAAGATTTAATATTGCTTAGACAATGGACAGCATTATTAACTTCCAGTATTGTCCATGAGTACAATACTGTTTTTTGGTATTGTCTAGACACTGGAGGATAATACTAGTTTCTTAGTATTCTCTACCAGTTTTAGTATTGTGTTTCAACCACTTCTGGAGTTGGTGGCCCATTGACTTTTGCTTCAAATAGCACCCACCCAACCTGAGGAGAATGTACACCTTTGATCTCCGGTGCATTCCTCTAAAGTTTCTTTGAGCAACACATATTATCATAGATTGCGAATTGTGTGGCAACTACAGAAGAATGACAGATGGATTTCTCCACAGGTAACCTCTGCCAAATTAGACTCTGCTGTTGCCACACTCTTTTCCGAAATGGAAAGTACATTCGTTTAGAATGTAAATTGTGTGGTCACTTGAGAACTTCTTGATTAATCACAAAAATATGAAAGGTTATGCACAATTTCCTCACTTACCATAGTTGCGCTATAAAGCTCACTATAGTACCGCTCGCATGCTTTACACATTTCATTTTAGATTCGCAAAATAAAGTAACATTTGTGATTATTTGTTTGAAAGTGACCTGTGCAAGAATGAGCTATGACATTGCCACACACCTTCTGAACATAGAGACTAAGTTCGTTTAGATTGCAAATTCTGTGGTAATTTGAGACAGAAGGTGAAATTCATTCCTCTTCAGGAAACCTGTGCAAAAATGAACTACGCCATTGCTACAAACTTTGGCTAAATGGAGGCTAGGTTCGTTTTGACTGCAAATTGTGTGGCAACAGGAGAAGAGGGAGAAGATTCATATCTCCAAGGTACAAAACTTTGCATTCATTTTATATGTATGATCATATTTGAATCAGATTCGAACCACATCTGAAAAAATAACCCTAACAAATTATCCTGGCACACAGATCATATTGGAGAAACAATAGTTATATACTTTCTGCAGGTAACAAAAGCAAATGAGGAAATTCCCCCTTTCCACCCTTGTTTTCGAGACAAAATGGACCTATTTATCATTTTTTGTAACCCCTGTGGCATTTTGGACATGATGGAAGAGGTGGATAAACTTTACAAAAATGAAGTAGGTATTTCCCACACACTTTTGCACATACGTCACTAGGTTTGTTCTGATTGCAAATTGTGTTGCAACTGAAGATTGTTTGAAAGTCAATAAGAACATGTATTTACAGATAATATATTGACCCCTCCGACCCTGTTTGCATAGTGAAAAAGATTGTTCTTACCACGGGATGGTGAATACTTTTACCATGGTAACCAACAACTATTTACCATGGATAATACGGCCAAAAATGGCCGTAGATTGTCGGAGAAGGAAACACAATTTTCAAGGTGGACAGAGTGCCTCCAGTTGAAATGCTTATGCCTGGTATTCTTCAGTTGATTGTCAAGGTAGAACCGCTTGAGTGAGAAACCAAGGCAGTTCCACGGAAAACCACCTTTGCAACAGTTTCGAATGTGCTGCCAGAGATCAATGTTCTGAATACAGAAATAATTGCTCCTACAATCTAAGGTTTTCATACTGACATTCCAGCTGCTAGTACTCAACTTCCTGTGCCGATGCTCTGTGTACCAGGTGTGTTTGTCGCATCTATTTGACCTGAAAGAGTTGTCATTCCATTGAAAGTGGACGATCCAGAAAAGACTTGTTGACACAACTCTCAGATTTCGACCAAGGTACACAGAACCTGCCATGCTGACGCCACCTGCAAGGCTCATTGATCCAATTGTGGATGTGGTCACATCTGTGGTACTTGAAAGAATAGAAGATATAGCCATGGTTGAAAATGTCCAATTACCCGGACAGGGAAATGTTTCCAGAAACAGTGATTATTCTAGCAATAATTCCTCCAGCTGTAATGATTGATGATGAAGATGTGTAAACATTACTCATTATTCCCTCTGTTTTCAGACACAAAAACATATCTCCAAAGATGAATACTGCACCGCCAACTCACCCCTCCTCAAATCATGTCTTTCTCCCACAATCTCTGCCTTAAACACCTCTTGAGAGTTGACGAATTCCTCCCCCTCAACCCGGATCCTTATCTCATCAAAGATTATGCTGAAACATGCTTGACGATGCCATCAACAAAAAGTTTGATTCAGTCGTGTGCCTGGACATCAAACTACTTTGGCAACAAAATATCCTTCCTGATGCCTCAAATTCCTGTCATAGGCAGCTCTCTCGTTTAGTAAGACTCACAGCATATGCAAACTACCTTATCCACGCCCTCTACCAACATCAGTTATTTCTCCTTCACGATACCTGAACTAGCCCCACATCATCAGATCAAGTCCCCATACCCATCCTGTCTCCTAATCCTGACTCCATTCGACCCCCTCTACACCCGCAAGTCCATCGTCTTCGCACCGCCTTGGAAACGCCTCACCACTGCATGGACACCAATGTACGTATCAGCCTGCATTACTGCCAACCTGATGGTAAAAAAGTCGCCAGAAAAAAACCGAGAAAATTGTTGTGTCCTCTTCTTGGCACAACTTGGTTTCTTCTTCTCTGATTGCACTCCCTACCTGAACAACATACCTTGGATCGCCCAAAGCAAAGAAAAACCTTAGCTATTGCGCTCACTGGATTGCTCCTCGCACCTAACACCAAGTCTCTTCATCTTCGCACTTGAGACACTCTAATCATACAATCAGAACCTTGGTTTGATACTATCCGAATGAAGGGGATTCATTTCAGAAGGTTAACCAAAATGAAACGCTCCCTTTTTGGGTTGTATCTACATGGCAAGGGTATGAAAATTGTTGAAGGACCAAATTACATATGTACATATTTGCTAAATCTTGTAACTTTTTCACTTTCCCTAATCCTGTTCCCTTTCTCTATTGGTGATTAACAAACTTAATTGACCCCGCCAACATTCTCATTCAAAAATGAAATGAAATGCGATGAAATCCCTCCATTGGCATGCATTGCCATACCGTAGCCGGTTTATCAGAATTCTTTGAACTTATTTGGTTTTCGGCCAATTCTCCTATGTTGTTTTCATTGTGAGCACTTGACGTCATGAAGTACCTTTTGTATAGAAAACTATTGCGACCTCTGATTGGAAGTCCCTTTTCGCGCCGGACTCTGTTGTTCCACACTCGTGTTAGACACCTTCTCTAAGCACATATATTACCTTGGTAAATGTCAAACATCCTTTCTAAACCCCATGCCTCTCTGCGCCCAAGCAGCCACCTTGCGCCACATACCTCCATTCCAACATCTGTAGCCTTATCATTGCTCTGTTGATGGACTGGAAGAATCCGAATTTTAAGTAATTTTCAGTGTGCCTGCAAAAGTAGATGGACCTTGGACATTGCCAATGAAAATGGATTTAGAGACTCTGATACCTTCTGCGATAACAACTGTACCGGACAAGGTTCTCATCGCATTGGTCATCGAATTCAGATTCACTTCTCAATTTGTGTACACACTGCTGTTCACTGTCAATGTTCCATTGACGTAAATACCTTTCAATACTCCTGAACCAACAGATAACCTTAAGCAACTGGTTAAAAGCGAACTCTTATCTGTTGTTGCATTTATCAATAAAGAATTGCTGCTGATGTTGGAGGCAACATTCAGTTTTTCTCCGAATCATACATTTTCTGCAACTCTCAATCCTCTAGATATGACTGAAATTCCGTCGTTTTGAACTTGAGTCTGCTGTTCCTGCATTTTGAATGGTTCTGGATACCAATATGCTAGCTCCTGGAGGTTAGGTAATAAACGTTGACTTACCAACAGACACTCCACCTGCTATGGTGATTGCCCCTGAATTTTGCGGATTTCCACCATTGGTGTTGAGAATTGATGATATTCCAAACATCGTCAAGCTTCCATTTGCAGTGTCACCACCTCCAAAGGTACTGGTTCTGATAACGATTAGATTTCCACCAAGAAGACTACTTTTGACAACAGCTTATCCTCCAGCTATGGAATATGCGGCAGAATTAGCAGACGTTGCATCCAAAGTACTCCTATTCACAAAGCCCACTGCCGTGGCTGATCCTCCAAAATACTCAGTTTGCAATTCCCAAACCTCCTAAAGTGGTCAAAGATCCAACGGAAGAATTTGTTGAATATGTTTTTCCCGATATACTTTGACTGCTTATGGAAACACTTGAAAAAATCAACTGTTCCTTTGAGGTTGGTTGTGCCTGTTATAACCAAATTTCCACCAATGAATATACTATTACCAGTTGCAATGCCACCGTTAGCAGCAATCACACCGGTATTGGCAGTGGTCGCATCAACTGTTCCCAAGGCAGTTAATGTCCCAACACAGTGGCTGAAGCCGCAAAAACGCTCTGTCCAGTAGGAAACAAAGTTCCTCCAAAGTTGATGTTTCCACTCATATCAAGATCTCTTTCTAGGACCATAGACCTGGTTACAGTCGAAGAAGACTGAGAAGTTCTCGAAAAAATTATCTACCCCGATACAACCACATTTGTGAAAGGGCTTGTTCTAATGAAAGAAAATACTTCACTATCCGTCAAATTGGTCCCGACATATCTCGATTTTGCAACAGAAATTCCGCCTGCGTGGACAGCAGACGCTGGGTTCACCAAAACCGCTTCTGCAGTGCTTGAAAATTGAAAATTGCCGGTGAATGTGTATGAACGCGTCACAAACAGATTTTCCTCTATTGAAACACTTTTGCCGACACCCAGACCAACAAGTGAAATCTTTGCTCCAGTCGTTGGACTGGAAGAATCGTTTGTTCCATTTATCGATAAATTACCTGAAGCCTGATTATTCGAATTTGTTGACAGTGAGCCTGATATCACAGATGAACCAGCAATTGTCAAGGATCCGCCTATTGATACAGATCTTGCAACCCCGAATCCTCCCGCAAACATGACACTTCCTGATGTTGAACTTGTCAATTCTACCAGTGCCATTTGGGTAAACTGTCCCAGAGAAGTGCATGATCCCAGAAACAGTCGCGCCTTGGCATGAAATGGAACCTCCGGATGTATCATTTCCAACAATGAACATATACATCGCAACTTCAATCCCGCCATTTATCACCAAGGTACCCATTGTTGTACCCTGTGACTGATCTGTTCCAGACATGATCATATGTGTTCAAGTTAGCACCCTTCCAACGTTCATTGATTTTCTGACACCCATGCCTCCATACACTTGCTTAGACCCAGATCCATCAGAAAACCCTATTGTCTTGATAGGAGACTCAAAGATGGACGTACCCTGTGTTGTCAAATTTACTTCTATAACTGTCCGACTATTCAGAAAGAAAAATTTTCCTATTCCAAGACCTCCGCAACAATCAACCTCCCTTTGAAGAGCTGGATACGTCGCTTGTGTCCATCGATGTGATCACTCCTGAATACTATGTCACGCCTCCAACACTGATGCCTCGCGCCACAGTTCTAAGACCTGATACGGAAAGATTTCCTCCTATGACAACTGTATTTCCTATTCCAGCGCTTCCACTGAAAACAGCACACCGTGTTGTGGTTGGAACAGAATCCATGATATTTGATGAGGATTTTAAACCTGATATTGCTGGGGATGCAGAGGTGAAAGAGCCGTTGTGATCGTTGAACCTTCTACTGGGGCAGAACCTGACAAAAACAGAGATTCCCCTTTTCCGACTCTACCGGCGACAACTAGAGAGCCTGTTGTTGAAGTGGTGCAGTCTGTTGGATTGCCCATCGTCAGAACACCAGCAAAGGAACCTGACGCGCCAAAAGACGCATTTCTGGAAAAGTTTGTGTCTCCATGCCAAGGACAGAGATCATTTTCCCTATCCTGATCCCTCCAGCAAGAAACACAGAACTAAACTCAGCGCAGCCGTATCTGTCCTCGCATTGCAATAAATTCCTCCGGAAACATTCAATGCTCCAAAGACAGAGGCCAATTTTCAAACAACAGCACAACCATAAGCCTTTTGATGCAGATGTCGTGTCTTTAGTACCATATATCATAATGGAATCTTCAACATTCACAGAGAAACCCACGTACATATTCCTTCCACCACTGATTCCACCAGAAATTACCAAAGAACCATTGGTTGTTGATGTTGAGTCAGTGGGTGTTGTTCATAACACATACTCCATATTTTGAGACTTGTCCTGTCAAATTCAATCCTGCATCTCGAAGTAATGCCCTTGGTAATTTGAACAGCAGAGTCGACATTTCCCAAACAGGTCAAATTTCCGGCCGTGTTGTTCCCTCCAATGAAGATACTTTTTCTTAATGATAATCCCCCAAGTGTTTGAAAACTTCCAGTGGAACCCGAAATCGCTTCATCGGTCCCTTGAAAAACGATGGATGTAGTAGAGATGCCATCAGATACATGCATAGTTGAATCGAAAACTGGGGAATCGAAAACAGTCAAAGATTGATCAACATTAAGTGGTCCACATATGCTCACCTCCTTGAACAACCATGGCTTTGGTTCCTATCAATACCAATTCTGTTTGGCTGGATATTGACATAGCATCTTCCACAATAACATTTGAATCGGTGTATAAACTCTTTCCAATGCCTTTTCCTGAGGTGAGAATAGCACATCCAATCTGAGGGCTGGTACCATCTCTTGTGTTGGAAATGGGCAATTGGTTCAGTGATGTGGACCTGTGCACATAAATGTTTCCAGATACCATCACGATTATGGATACAGTGATGCCACCTTGAACATTCAGAGCGCCAATCCCTGACAGACATTCGCCAGCATTTATAGTTTTTGAAAATTCGCGTTGTTCTGAGTCCCGCTTACATTCAAAGAACCACCGACCAACAGAGACTTTCCAATACATCCTCCGCCAGTCACAATTAATATGCCAGTCCCAGGACCGGTGGTATCATTTAAATCACCCAACAGCAGCGCTTTGGTATTCTGATTATGAGAAAAATATCCATCTGTTTGAAAAGGACAATTTCCCTTGGAAACGAAAAGTATTTGACCATTTCGAAAATTTGTCACCCCGGGTCCAACATATTGCACAGATGTAACAGAGCCGTTCCGCGTTCTTCCCAATATTGTCCCCAGACTTGATATCGGTGGTTGTGAACTTGAAACAGATATTGTATTGTTATTTTGTAAGATTCTTATTCCTGCAGACAAACCTCCTGCATTTCCAGAAAATACTGCAGTGTTATCAAGTCGTGTGGGGATATGGGATCAGGTAAGTTTAACATTTGTTGATTTACCATGTCCAGCCCTCCAAGAGCAACTATCGTGGAACCCGCTGTAATATTTCGGTTCATTCTTAGTTCTCCCTGAATTGTAAATGCTCCTGTACCAAAAATTCTGATTCCGTGGTGTTTGGAAAACTTACTGGAAACTAACTGTTTGCTGTCAGCGCATTCTGGTTATTGATAGGCAATCAGCCAAATTTTTGATGATATCGAATGAGGGCCATCTCCCAATAATTACTTAAGGAACTTAAGGAACTGAAAAAAAGAAGAAAAACAATAACATTTTCAAAATAAGCAATCTATCCAAATGAAAAGATTCCAACTGATCAATATTTGAAGACATCTCGAGGCGGTGACAAGTAAAAATTCCGAAATATGAATCGGAACATCAAAGTAGATGAAGTAGGTGCCACTGACTTCCAAGTCTGGATATTTAAGAATGTGATAACAATTCCGCTCCTACTTGCAACCGCAACCAAAACGGCAACGCTGACAGCGGCAACAACATCATCAATGAGAATGGCAACATCAACCAACACCACAGTAATCATAAAGCCAGCCCGAATAGTCAGGCAAACACCACAAGGGAGGCAACAGCAGGAACTGGGGATCAGATAACGAACAATGACACATTATCACTACCAACAACCTTGTCCGTTGCGACAGACCAAAAACATGGAAGCACCCCTGCAACAAACCCATCCGCATCACCCACAATTGCCCCGTTCCTCGAGTCATCGTTTTGTCTCCAGGAGGCACTCGAGTCGAGCAACGTCAGCCAGATTCTAACAGATACTTGTGCATCAGCTCCTCTCTGAGCCATTACTACTGTCAACAACATAATCAGTTACCGCATGACGCACCCAGGATCCGGGAGCACAATTGCCTCCTTTCTAATGTGAACATGGTGATTGATTCTTTCTACCTGGAGACTGGATTTTTCCATGGTAAGTTTCTTGTAATTTCGGGTCAACAAGGGAGCCAGCTGTGACTCACACCGATTAAATGTTGGTAAGCGAAGCGACATTGTGAATCATGGGTGGCATCATACTAATCGTCATAACGATCAACAGGTCAGTCAGCGGCATCGTCTTGTGCAAGACCTCTGAATACCTGCAACCATAATCTAAATTAACCCGAGACAGCCACAGGCGGCCCCATGCAGCAGTGATAGTAAGCGAAACGACATCGTAATCAACCGATCATTCAGCAGAATATCACCCTCATCAACATCATGACGAAATGTTTCAAATGCACTGTTTCGCTTGCTAATTTATCGATAAATCTCAATATCACTATCCCAACACACAATACTACTTAATTCCTCAAACCCGCAATGCCACTGGTATCATACAAGGCCATTCGCATGCCACTGTCCAGATATTGACAAGCCAAAATAGTGCTCCTGATCCCAAAACTTTTGCATTTTTTCAGGTAAATTTATCTTTTCTGACGCATTGCCTGGATTATCATTAAATGGTCATATGTTTTGATATTAATTTATAGGGTCTAGACAACCCGGCCGCAAATGGCCACACACTTTCTGTGACTGATCCCAGCAGTACTTTCCAATCGGCTGGACTATACCTCGTTTATTCCGTGGCTGGAACTCATTCTCACCAGGTAGAGATTTTGATTGATTCAACCAGAATGTGGTTTTTAGCACATTTTGCATTGACAACTTTTAACCTATCCCACTCCCCAAAAAATAGCCTCAGATAATGCGTGTAGCGAAGCGCGGTGCTCAAGATGATTGGCACTAGTCAAAGTCATAAATTCGAACACGTGATAAACATCAAATTGGTTAACATAGTTACAATTTAGATATGTGTTACAACATCAGCAAAATCAAAAATCAGTACGACCAAAATGTCAAGATATTTATCTCCATGCATTAAAGTAAATAAAACTTCATGGAACAGTATTTACTATTCGAAAATTACTTCAAGCCCAATGAATAAGCATCTGCAAACCAAAGGATTCGCATCCTTCATGGACATTTTTCGTCATTGGAAAACGTTTCCGATATGTTTACCAGGTCGAAGATTGCGGATTTGAATAGATGGATTGAAGTTTTTGAAACCGAAACCAAAGTTAAGCCATAGTTTCCAAACACATTTGTTATCAAGACTTAATTCGATGTCTACCTGGGTATTGACACGATGGATTATCAAAAAATCTTCCAATAACAGAAGTTACAGTGACCGTTGAGGCGCCCAACGAGCTTTATCCAACTTTGGAACACTACAAATCAGCACAGAAAGGGTGGTTGCTATGCACCGTTTCCTAGTCGAATCCCAACTTGACTGTTGATCCGATAACTTTTGAAAAGATGCCCAGTCCAAGAAATCCAACTCATGCGTAGATTGGGAGTCAAACCAACTCAATTGAAACAAATTGTTCCAAACACTGTGATAAAACCCGTTTCCAATCCAAGTGTTCACGTTGCTGCAGAAAATAGCAAACCATCAGAATTTGGAATGTTTACTGTTTTGTATTTGATGAAAGGTTCTTTGTGTTAGGATCAAATATTTCATATTTTATATTTGTTAATTGATTCTATTCCGAATATTTATGCTTGTCGTCGTCTATTTATTATTTAGATATATTAAATAAATACGAAACGGAATGGGGAGTGCAGGTTCCAACTTAAGTCAATTGATATCGACAAGTTTGGTAACTGCAGTGGCGAATGCCATCATTATTCAACAATCTTCATGTGCAGCATCAGCAACTTCAAATCAAAATATTAACATCAGACTGATCAATGGGACAGTCGGATTCAAATCGCAAACGGCTCAAAGTGCCATCACTGCGGGTTTGATGCAAGAAACTTCCAAATCCACAACCTTGCAAGTTAACATTTCTCAAACTTTGAAATGGGCATTTCAACAAGAGCCACAAGCAAATCCAACATCTTTTTCAGTAAACACATCGTCCAATATGCAATCAACAATCAAAAAGCTGTTACAATTATTGCCCGAAACTTTGATGTCAACACTGTTAAAAATGACGTTGCAAAAAGTGCTCAAGAGCAACATATTAACAATTTGCACTCATTTAATTTTTTTAATATAAATAACATTAAACTTACTGGACGCTGCTGTTAGTGGATCACTCATCGATCAAATATAGCCCATGGACTTCTTATCTTTGAGCATTCAATTTATGATATTATTTATCGATAAATCAAACATGAAAAGTCGACATCATCCATACGAGTGATATTAAACCCGAATAGATGTTGTTGAAAATGCTTACGATTAATTGAGAAGAACCAAAGTAGAATATGTACCAATAACAAATTGATTAAATCCTCTTTACATTCTTTCATCTTATCAGTGAAGTAAGTTGTCAGTAATCAATAAATGTTTGATTTATGCATGTTGTTGTTAGACGAACATCCGAGCAGAAATGAAGAGAACCAATTGATTCCCATCTCTGATGACAAGATTCTTCAGTGATTTTGCCTTCAATGTAAGAACTATTAACAATGTAGGTCTCGAAAAAGTTTGAAAAAGTGTTTCCGTTTTATCTATAAATAATTTTGACTTTCAACTTTGATACTTTGACAAGATTGCAGAGACCACACAATGGCGAAAGAGAAAACAGGAATATTCTTTACGTATTCTTTTCATATTTTCCTCTTATTCTTCGTATCAAGCGCTTTCCAAAACGAAACGGTTGAAAATATCAGTATCTGGTCGGTAGTTACTGGAATCCAAATTTAAACTTTCATAATCAGACACTCACTAGTTTATAGGAAAAGAATATCCTGGAGCGATCCCATTCGTGCAGCAATTTCTGAAGTGGGCTTTCCACATGTTATCGCAGCTGTTGCAATAATTATGCGATGTCAGACAATGATGCTTTTTGAATTATGATAAAGTCATGGAGGAAAACAAAGAAATTAAACTTACGGAGTGCAGTCAGAATTGCATTGAGAAAAAATTATCATCCTTCCATCTGACTCCACGTTGTGCATGGAGAATTCATATCTGCTGAAATAATGTGCAGTGTTAAATATCATGAAGAAAGTTTGATCTACATATTCCCGCAATGACATCGTCAAATGTAATTACAGCAGCGTCGTCGCAAGGAGTGAAAGAATAAATTCCGGCTTTAGATTGAATTCCCGGGAAATAATTTGCGTAGTTGTTGGTATAAATGAGGTACAAAGCGAGTGCGCTATTGCCTTCCATGACACCGAGAGTGGGACACCTTCGCGAAAGAAAGGGAATAAATTAGCCAAATAAATGATCGGATCCGCTCAGTTAATGATAAAAACCTCATTGCCATGCCACCGCGTGACGAAAATAATTACCCACTGGTTATTGGACCACACTGGGTAGACGTCACCGCAAGAACAGCAGTTGGAGTCTCAATTGATGTAGTATTGCACAGTCTCGACTTTGGTGTTGAACTTGAAGCGACTGTTGGTGTCTCCACAGTTTGGGTAACCAGTGCATTTCCACGGAGGAATCCCGTAGTTGATTCCACGCGTGTAGGCGGGATCACAATTAGTGCTGCCCCTAGAGTATTGATATTGGATGAAAATGTCAACCTAGTAGAATGTTTCATAAAATATCATACACCAGAGGGATAAATTAGATGAACCAAGAAAAATAATCCATCTCATAGCGAAACGAATAACAGACCTGCTGGTCAGGCACAATGTGGGCGGCCGTAGTCTTGGCTTCCGGGGGAATCAGTCCATAAGCTGGTGTAGTTGTTGTGGTCGTCTTGGCCGTGGCTGTCGAGGGAAACGGTCCAGAAGCTGGTGTAGTTGTCGTGGGTGTCTTGGCCTTAGCTGCCGAGGGAAACGGTCCAGAAGCTGCTGTAGCTGTCCTAGTCGTCTTGGCCATGGCTGTCAAGGGAAACAGTGCAGGAGCTGGTCTAGTTGTCGTGGTCGTCTTGGCCGTGGCTGCTGAGGGAAACGGTCCATAAGCTGGTGTAGTTGTGGTGGTCGTCTGGGCCGTGGCTGCTGAGGGAAACGGTGCATAAGCTGGTGTAGTTGTCGTGGTCGTCTTGGCCGTGGCTGTCGAGGGAAACAGTTCACAAGCTGGTGTAGCTGTCGTGGTCGTCTTGGCCACGGCTGCCAAGGGAAACGGCGCATAAGCTGGTGTAGTTGGCGTGGTCCTCTTGGCCGTGGCTGCCGAGGCAAACGGGGCATAAGCTGGTGTAGTTGTCATGGTCGTCTTGGTCGTGGCTGACGAGGGAATAGGTGCATAAACTGGTGGGGTAGTCGTGGTCGTCTTGGCCGTGGCTGACGAGGGAATCGGTCCATCGTCTGGTGTGGTAGTTGTGGACTCCTTGGCTGTGGCTGTCGAGGGAAACGGTCCATAAGCTGGTGTGGTAGTGGTGGTTGTTGTGGCCGTGGCTGTCAAGGGAAACAGTCCATAAGCTAGTGTGGTAGTGGTGGTCATTGTGGCCGTGGCTGCCGAGGGAAACTGTCCATTAGCTGGTGTGGTAGTCATGATCATCTTGACTGTGGCTGCCGAGGGAAACAGTCCATAAGATGGTGTGGTTGTTGTCGTCTTCTTGGCCGTGGCTGCGGAGGCAATCCGTCCATAAGCTTGTGTGGTAGTCGAGGTAGAAGTGATGTCATTGGTCTGTATGATTGCGGGTGTAATTGAGAAAAGTAGAAAAAGGAGACAATGGACAACAAACTTGATTTTACACATGATTAGTGTAAAAAAAGTCAAAACTGTGGTCTTGAGATTTTTGAACGTAATGAAAGAAGAAAACTTCAACGTCAATATCGCACGTTTTGCTGAGAATGTTTTGATAGAGATATCCCAGCATATCTCAACAATATCTTTTTTTTACAATTACGAGGTACCGTTTTCGCAATCACGCGTTGCATTTTGTTTTCAAGAGTTTGTTCAGAAGTGCAATCTGGGATTTGTCACTGACTGCATTCTACACTCCCTCTCACATCTGAATGCTTGGTCATGTAATCAGTAAAATTGATGTAGTCGATATATAGCGCTTTAGCTGGAAGACTCATTTTCGCTCAAATGGCGAATTTTCACGTCGAAAATGAACTTTTCACCTTTGAAGGAGGTCTCGACGCTTCCATCAAATACTGTTCTGAAGTTTGCATGAATTTCAAGGAAGTTAACAAAAGTGCGAAGAAGCGAAATTCCCTAACAGAGGAAAAATATGTCGAACGCAAACGACAAGGCAATTTTAAACAACTGTGTTTTGAGACTGATCATCATGAGATAACATCAATCGATTAAAACGACTTATTGACGATTCAGAATAGTGAGGAAGTTAGTTATCCTACGACAGAATTATGTTGAAAAAGCACATATTTCAATATACGATCAAAGTTGAACAACTTGATTAAGATATTGTCAATTGACTCTGGAAAGCTCACCTTGACGGACCAGTAAAACGGTTTTGTCCTATCTGCCGAAGATTGGATCAAGCAAGGAAATCTATCTTCTCCTATATGACTGCTGAGGATTCTGTGGCTGCAACTTCCGGGCTAGAGCTTCTGCAATTTTTGAAAATATATGACTAATTGAAAACCTCAACTGTAGGTTTGAGAGACTACGAAGAAACACTTTCAAGGATTCAAGAAGATTGCAATTTCATCCGTGCAAATTTTCTGAAGCATTGCTGCCCAGACAAGAATACCGATCCCGACACACGGTTATGGAACAAACATTCTTCAAACAAGTTACTCAGCAACTTTTGCGGAGCAACTTTGCAACCCAAGCCCAAAGTTAGGCAGGACAAAAATCGGAAGTCTCAGAGAACCCTTTAACAATATCAGTATTGCAACATTCTCTCAGAAAAAGCGATCATTTACATTAAATCAGTGTTGAAAATTTAGCATGATTTTTTTCTGTCAGTAATTATGTCCGAAATCTAGTTTGGTTTTTTTAAAATGCACTTATATAAAAATGGTCTTGAAAAGAAAAATAACGAAGTCGACATGAACAGCTTTTGCGAATCTTTACTTTTTCTTTACAATTGAATCTTCCCATCAGTTGAGTCGAGGTTAACAATAAAAAGTTAATCGCAGTGAACACTGCAAGCGCGAAAATCATTCATAGATGTCAACTATTTTTACAATGTGAAGCATCCAATAGAGTCTATTACAACGAACATACTGCTCACTTTAATTACACAGAGGGCGATTGCTATCGCAATGGATATCCAATCCTGGGATCTAATGCTGCTAAATATTGTGCTTGAACTAGACGTTTTCGTTACAGGACTGGAAGAACTAGCATGAGTAGTTTTACTAGTTACTGACGATACTCTTGGAGTCGAATCTGAAGTTGAACTTGGTGACTTACTTAATGTTAGGTTGAATGTCTGTGTTAATTATCCCATAACATCTTTTACAGATGGATGTCCGCTCAAGTCAACAATTGGATTGTAGCACCAAAATGTCTTGTCCCTGATCAGGTTCGGATAGAGCCTTATTGGTGATGCTGGAGCATTACTTTCCCAACAACTAACAGAGTGAAAAGGGAATGCAGGCTACGGAAGCTCTATTTTGTTGCGTATATAAAAACACCTGCTATAATCATTCTCTGTATCTATTAGGTATTTACATTCAATGCATCAATGTTATTTTTATTGCATCATGGCAATCAGAGCCACCTCCTGTTGTTTAACCTGTTCCACTTGTCTACTAAATTCACACAATGGTGGAACTGATAGAGTTCTGCATTGGAAGACATCGTGTTAAGGTGACAGCCCGCCTGATCGGCCCAGGTGGACAAGTAATTAGGGCGCTTGTGGGTACATTATTGCCATTGTCTCCTGCCATCGCAGTCATGGTCTTTCAATTATTATTTCGAAAAGGCAATGCATTTACAGAATGCCTGTTACGCTTTTGGACTCCATCTAATCCAGCCCCATATTTCCAAAAAAAACATGAACAGGCCCAAATTGTAGTTTCCACAGTCGCTCCGCAGGGGAACCTGCCTCCCCCTCCTCTGGAATGTGATAATTGAGTGTTATCTGTGCAAAAACCAGTCATGTTTTTAACTTCAATGTTACTGTATCTGGTTTAACCAGATATTGCAACTAAAAATTATCCTGAGCTACACAACTGGGTCGGTGTATTTGCTTTGCCACTACAATATGTTGCAGAAGTTGACAAACACATGGATTCCTCAAAGTTGAGCAGGAGAAATCACGTTGATCGGAGTGTCTGACATTGCCTGGGCCAATGCCACCACTCCGCTTTCTGTTGGAAATTTGTCCAACAATGCTATGCCTCTTGAACCCGTCCTAAACAATTATTTTTTGCGAATCAGTTCCGATTCATTTCTGAAACTTTTTTGCATTTTTATTTTAGTTGCCAATCGGTTCTGGTTCCAATTTCAATCATTTCATGCTTTCTGTTACTAAGTGTTGTTTATAAGATGATTTGTGTTGCTTAAAGGAAGTAAAGATGAATGCACCTGAGATGGAAGATGCCCATTTTTCCCAGGTTGGGTGGGTGCTATTAAAACCAAGGTCAACAGGCCACCAACTCCACAAGTGGTTGAATCACAATACTGAAACTGGTAGAGAATACTACGAAATTAGTATTATTGGGATAATACTTAGTAGGCGCTCCATTATCCAGATTTCTTAAGGTTGTGAAGTGGACGCATTCCCTTTTTCATGACAAGGCCCCAATGGGTTTTCACTGGTAAATCTGTGATGCTATTGCGTGATTGAATCTTAGCAATCTTGATAGTCCCTTCTTGTTGCAGATCATGGGAAAAGAACTACTTGGGAGCAATATGCATTGTAATTTGCCTTCTTTTGAAACCGTCTTCCATCTGCCTGACCCAGGAGGCATAATTGAAATGGTTGGACCGTCATTCACCACTAAACCACATCATAATCATACAGTGGAGATTTAATCTCTCACCCATACAGACTCACAGCTTGCAGCATAGAGTACGTGAATCTCAAAGTGATTTGTCGACATGACTGTGATGGATTGTTTCACTGATACATGAAATAGCAGTTTCATGTTAGGAAAAGCATCGACAGTTTGTCACTTAATATTGGCGGGATCAGACATGAATCTGGCATCAGGATAGCCAATTAATTCGGGCATGGAAGTCTCTCCTTCAGTTTAAGATAAGCCCAGGTCAACAGTGCCAGCAAGGTATCTTAAAACAGGTGCTTAACCTTTCCAGTGGCAAACAGAGGGTTCTTTGCTAAAACGAGCAAGCAAGGACAGCGCAAATAAAATATCTGGTTGCCTGTAATTAGCCCAATCCAATGGAGCGCCAATACCCACAAGATGTGGATGCGGGTCTGAAAATAAGATGCCCTCTGGATCTTTTTCGATCAAAGGGCGTGAATAGGTTGTTCTTAGGACTAAGTTCACGGTTAACCATAGGCAATTTCAATGAATGTGTATCCATATGCTCAAATCTTTGTCAGATTTTCATGGTTTAGGCTTCCTGGTGCAGCATTATTCCCTGTTTAAAATGATCCACTTGCAGACCAAGGCAGAATGAGGTACTGCCGAGGTCCTTCATATCGAATTCACCCATGGGCAACTTGACAATAGAGTCGATTTCATCTGATGTGCCGATGAGATTAGGGTCGTTAACATAGACTGCAACAAATACCAAGCTGCCATTTGCTATCCTTTTTGTGAAGACATAAGGAAAATTCCGACTGACAACATAGCCAGCTGTCAATAGAAAGTCTGCAAATCTTTGGGACCACATGCATCCATATTGTTGAAGTCCGTAGAGTGATCTAACAAGATGTACAGAACACTTAGCCATGGAGCTTGTGTTTGGTGCTTTAAATCCTTCATATTCTTTCATAAAAACATCCTTATTCAATACCCTGTACAGATATGTGGTAACCACCTCCAATTATGTCATTTCAACGTCCTTTTGAGCCACGAGGGAAATGAGAAACCAAAAGGTGGTGGCATCCATTCCAGAAGAATTGACAAATTACCTTTTCAGATTCGTCTCGTTTTCTTATGTGTATCCAACAGATCAAACTCCCTTTGGAATTTCCTGAACGGAACTGAAAACATTGTGTTTAACCAGGGAATCCATTTCTGCCTTGATTGCAGTTCATCATTGAGGCCAGAATACCCAGAGTTTACATTCAGCAACAGAACTCGGTTCCTGCTCTTCGTTGGCGTCCTGATCGATTTCAATAACCATGGCTTCTGCCAATGCTTCGTTTACTAGCTCTGGGTGGAAAATGGAGTTCCTCTTGTTTATACAATTGGGCTAATGCAATTTCTACTTCGTTGACGGGACGTGCAGGCGCGTCTACGTTTATCTCAATATCTTTGTTGAGTTGCACCTTCTTTGCCTTTTGTCTCAATGTTTTCAAAGTCCAGGTTATCAGGCCTTCCAATAGTTTTTGTGTTCAGGCTCTTTGACCGTCCAGCATGTCAATTGGATTCAGAGTCAATCTTTGCAGGATTGCGGTGGGCCAATTGGTTTACTCGTTGGATCAGGCTACGATGTAGTGATGAAAGAGTGGTACAAGCTAAAGTGCTGAAACCAGCAGGTGATTTTGGGCAACTTCTCACAATTGCAAGAACCGTACAACCTCCCAGGCAGCCATGCTATTAAGAGGATAAAGCCATTCTCTTGACTTGCTCAGCCAAGCCAACCTAGAGAAGTCAGGACTCTCTTCAAATACCTTATTTGTTTGAGTTTCCAACCTTTGGAACAATCACTTGTCAAAAGGACAGTGGGCAAAGCGTGCTCCAAATGTGTCCCCAGGCGTGGGTTTCACATATTCGATAATGATAGAGTTTTTGAATCCAATGTATATACCAAGCCGCCGCCAGGGCTCCATCATCTGCCCCTTGGGGATCTCTATGATGGGAACATAGAGGCCGCTTCCAAAGATTCTCAAATGATAAAATGAAGGCATTGTGCCAACGATGTGCTGGTGCAGGAAAGATCATTCTACTTTGATGGACGGAGCCGGACCAATGAGGCAGCATGAAAAATGGCCCAGCCCCATCCTCCAATAGGAAGTTGGGTCTGCATCAACATACGCCGGGCCATCTATTGTAATCTTTTAATAAATAACTCTGCAAGTCCATTCTGGTGGTGAATGTCTGGAACAGTGTTCTCCGATCCAAAACCCTGATATTCACAATAGTCAGCAAAATGTTTAAATACATGCTCGCCTGCTCCATCCAGACAGATAGCTTGAATCTGATGGGAATTCCGCCGCTAACTTAAAGAGTGCCGCAAAAATCCTACCCAAGACTATTTTCCGGGAATGCAAGAGGACGTAGGACCAATTCAATTTGAGTCGCCTTTTTCATGAAGAAATGGTCCACATGCTGGTATAATGGGGCTGCAGATGTCCAAATAAACTCGCCTTAGTGAGTTCCTGTCTGACATTGTGGTCTTGGAATAGGTCGGCACATTTTTAAATATTCCCAACGCAAAAGGTTCATAGGTGATATTGTCTGACGACAAGACATCAGCTGGTTGAATGATGTGGCCGAGGCAATTTCTAAAAATATGGCAAGCCGTGGTTGTGCCAGGATGGCGTAATCGCTCATGCCAGATACTATATTCTGACTTTGAATTTATGTGGGACAATTTGATTAGAACTTAACTGCCTTTCGAACTTGAAGAATTAATCTGGTACGTTCTGATTCTAACTTCACTGTCTTTCGACCTTGGAGAACCATCTCCCACATTTGCAATAGCCAAGGGCCCAGTGTCATATCTTTTGCAAGGAGAGCTTTAACATGAGAAAGCCCTTTGACATGACCGCCTTTCGTTGTCCCAAATGCAGTTTGCACATGAGAAAATATCTCGATTCTTCACCAGAAACTTTTTGAGTCAATTATACAAGATCCTTTCAACAGTATGCTACAACGGATTGAAAATTAACAGGGTGAAATCAAAAACCCTTCAAACTTTACCATTTCTTCAAATTTTACGGGATGAAAACAAAAACATTTATGAGGGACCATGGCTTTTGTAAGGCGCCCATGTTGTTTTCATCAAACGCGACTACCAATGAATAAAAGTTCATATTATAATATTATTTCCATGAATGTATAATTTATAAAAATAAAGATGAAAATCTGTTAGCAAAGATATTAGACGTCATTGGTAGGTGAATCAGGCAAGTTGGATTTTCCACAAAAATGTTTCTCTTATTTCTCAGAAAAAATTTATTAGATAACTTGACCAACGGGGCGCCCAGAACGCCCATATTCATAAATATGTTTTTTCGGTTATCTAAATTATGGCAACGCATTGATTCGTGACGCTTTTTTAAAAACAGGAAAAACTTGAAAGTGTGTAAAAGAGTTAACAACTTGTTCCAACTTTAATAAACTTTTATCATCCAATATTGAAGAGAAAAACAAACAAATAAGTTTACCAATTTTGCTTTCAACATGTTCCAAGATCTTGTTCATGCTGAATGTAAAGATCATTGTGTTGTATTGAACACTACTTCTTCTTAAACGATGCACGAACTCAATAACATGTATGAACTAGTTTTTGACTGGCTTCAGACTTATACTCAGTTGGGCGCAGACAATCTTATTTTGACAATTTCTGCAGCAAGGTTGGTTGTGTTGCGTCACAAAAGCAGAAATGTTTCGAATTTTCTCCTCAAAGTTCAAAAGCTTAGTCATGAGTACGACAAATAGCTGACCGATTTGAAGATGAAATAAATAATCGCCAAAAAGAGAGAGGAGGTTTTACACGAAGCTAACAAGGAAAAGCCAGGAATATATCTGATTTGTATGGGATACATTAACAGTCAATTAATCTACAAATTGGGACAAACTCACACAACTCTTCTCAAAAATCACTACATATTGGCCAACAATTTACGAATGACGGAAATCAGTGGAACAACTTACACCGAAATGATTGTAATATCCAATAATTTTAGCTTTCAACATTATGTAGCAATGTTAAACGAAATTTCCACAAAGGTTCATAACCAAAATGAAATCATGGTTAGAATGGAACTCTAAAAACTCGACAAATGGAACTGCATTTGGAGATGGCCAGAATGGGAATGGATACAGAGTCTCATACGAGAATGCCTTTTTCGATTTCACCACCCACCTAAAGTTTCGACGTTGCCGGCGATTCCAGAAGCGAAAAGGAAAACAGCATTACACCCCAGACAAAAGCTATCAACTTTGTTAACGAAAACTACGAGCTGACATCTAGGGATAGCGATTTCACAACGCACCTGTCTATGTTTGCCTTTTTTTAAGGAGAAAGTACCAGGCTTCAGTGGTAAATCAAATCTTTCTGCTGCTTCCATTAAGTTAGGAGCCACAGTCGGCTAAAAGTGTGGGCAATCAAAAATTGAAAGCAATGGTATCAACAAAATGTAATATGGTCGAATCAGATACCGGCGCTTGATTCGAAACTGATTTCTTTATAGATTAGAGTGTACATCGTTTTTGAAAAAACATCATGAATAAGTCACAGCGAAATGTTTGATTTCAATAAAAAATCTTCTTTGAACATAGTAATTATTTCTTACTTTCGCAGGTGCATATATTAGTAACATTAAACAAGTTGGTATCGTAGATTGCGTAAACCATGAAATTGAATCGATTTCATCCAGAAAAACACCGTTAAATGAAAGATCCGCTTGCTGCATAGTTTCAGTAATAAGCATATAATAACTACTTGCGTATACCGTAAGTCGTAGAGGTGATGCGTTGCAAGAACCGAACCTCAAAAAATCAACCTTCCTTATTGATAAACCCAAAATCGAAAAATACCTCATAGGGATTGAAAAATAATAGGACCCAGCTCGAGAAATGGCACCAACCCCCTCCAACTGTCATGTTATTCTAATAATAAAAAGAAACCGCGAAACTTGCGCCGTTGAGTAGAACCATCAATCCATTCACAGGATACCGCAAATCAGCACTTGTCAAGGTGAAACTAAACGAGAACAAAGCGTAAAATGGACCTGCATTTTCGAGAGTACTTCAATGCCAGTCAATTGTTGGTCTTGATGTTTGTGTCAGCTTTGCAAAATAAAAGTACCTGGAACGCTTTCGTGCTGTAAATATGAGCACAAATCGCATATGCGTAAATAACAAATTTAGCATTTTCGTTCAGAGGATGCACCTGGTTCACCAAATACCCTAAAATGATTGTCTGCTAATGGTTTGACAACATTGCTTTTTTGGTAAAAACCAAATTTACATCCTTATCTCCACCATTATCTTCCGAACTCTCTCAAAAGATCCAGTCGCAAAGTTGCATCAGGCAGACGAACGCAAAAAAGAGCGCAAGTTTCTGAAATATTCGTCGAATCTCATCGTCTGTCTGGGAGTGGAGGGTATCGTTGTAAGAAGGAAACACTTTTTTGCACACGTCACACTCAACCGAATGCCGCCTTTACATTATAGCATATTATAACATGATCATAAAAAACAAGGAATCTTCAATCGATAAATGAAGTCAATGTAAAAACAAATTTATTCTAAGCAGTTAGAATTCAGATCAATGTGCATAAGTTGTACCCTGTAGTATTCACAACTTTTTTTATCGATAAAGAATCTTCCATACAATTCCCAGCGACCATTTCTAGCTCAGACACCCATCCTGTTTTCCAGAGAATTTTCCAGCACCATTATCCGCATGAACCGCAAAGATCACCTTCCCAACACCCAGCCTCCTGCAGCCGACGCTGGCTTTGCGGTTAACAAAGTGACCCCGTTTAGGCATCAACGCGCTCGCCACACGCTGGTTCTCTCCGTTAGCGCCTGCGATTGGACAGCTTACAGCCAGGCCTAGTTCGGGGCTCGGTTCGGACACCTCACGGAGGCCACTGTTATATCTGAGCGTGACGAAGTCTCAGTCTGCGACTTTCTCAACTCTTTTTTGCGCCAACCACGAGCAGAGTTGGCTGCTTCTTCTAATCCAGAACTGTTCCAAGATTATGACACTCCACCTGAGGGCCACCACCTGCAGCGCTCAGCACTGGTTCTTTCATCTTATACTTCAGACACTGTTTGACAGATTAACTTTGAAGGAGGATTCGATAGCGAAGGAGAGGCGTGTGTGAGGGCAATCCATTGGTCGCTGGAATTACAGAAAGGTTGGCAATAGCTCCATCAGGTGAAGATGTGCGAGCTTTGCTTGAGGCAATGGCAGAAAGCTATGAATGAGTTGACCGTTGTTGGGCAATGTCTTACTCCTTTGATTTATCTCTTTTGGCACTCTGGTAGTATTTTATAGGCAGTATTTGACTCAAGATATTAACTAGTCTCCCACATCATCGGAACTCATGTTGTCCACTGCCCACCACCAATGCTTGCCCCAAACACATGATTGGCATCCTCACGACCGCGCCTTGCCATGATCTTGCCCACGTGCTCGACTGCTAGCTGCAACACCAACACTGGCTGAAGATTGCATTCTAATCATCCCCCTCTGCAACACCGGTCTTCACCCTGAACGATGCTGCTCGGATATGAGTCTCACCTCCGCGCCCTGCCAGCGGCAGGCCGAGCTCCATTCCCGCCTGCTGTGGGATTCTTGCGGGAACGTGCTGACAATGTCCCTCCCACCCGCACCGCCATCGATGCCTCTCAGGAAACCAAAGCCCGCGCCTTCGACAGGCACCGCTCGGCTGCTGACGTGTTTCTCGTCAGTGACCAGGTCCTCCTCTCATGCGACGGCAGCACAAACGCCACTGACTCTACGCGCCCCAACCTTGAGCTGTTGCCCCCATTCCCCGATCCTTCCGCCGTCATCATGGTCTCTCCCAACTGGCACCTCAACACGTACTAGCTCTTGCTCCCCAACAGCATGAAGATCCACCCTGTGTTTTACATTGAAACTCTGTTGTCTTTACATCTTCCCATACCAGGCCATCCCCGCTGGCCCTGTTGCCCACTCCCAGTGGCTACCTACGTTGACAAAGTAAGATACAAACATTACCAAGTTGAAGCAATCCTGACTCCAAGGTCGTCCGAGGCACGACACGACACCTCATCAAGTGGCTTGGCCTTCAGACATCAATCAAGTCATGGCACAATGCTGCTCACATCTCTGCCCCCGACACACTCCAATCCTAATTCTCTTCTCGCTTGACAACGCGCCCTGCTACGAGCTCACCGTCTGCACTGGGAGGTGTCGGTAGAGTTGCGTCAGTCTACTACGCTCGGCAGTATGCCACCTGTCATCACCCGTCTCTACATCGACCATGCCAACAATTTCGACGCATATAGGTATCCTTCAGATACCCTCGCAAGCTATTTTTGTAATAAAATATGCAAGTATCACCATTTTTGTCATTAAGATTGAACCCCCAATTATTTTTGCATAATACCCATCATATTATGTTTGCGCTCTTGGATCAGAGGTTGGAGCCAAGTAGATGCTCCCTTGCCTCCCTGCCGCCCCCTGCCCCCCCCTCCCCCCTCGACACTTGCGGGATTGCTGCCATGGATTCCAACTTTGATCGCCGCAAACTCGCCCTCCTAGCAGCCTTTCCCAAACTCCTCTTGGACCAGCTGGAAGTCATCTGGCTTGCAGCTCTGGTGGCAGCGGGATCCGCTGGAGATGATATGATGATGGAGAAGACACTGGTTTGGGCATGGAGTGGTAGGTGCTCCCGCGGAGTACCCACTGGCGCAACATATTCCTCCCCTCCTCACAATTGTTCATAGACAGGCAATTCAAGAAGTCGTTCTGAATGACTTGTTCATCGGCAGAGGCTCTCCACCTCATTCTTGGACCCCACAAAACCGGGGAGACCACCAGGCTGCGCAAGCCGGTCCCATCTCAGGAGTGCATCCTGCTTTTCCTCTACTACATGACCGAAGGAGGTGAGAGAGTTTACCAACAAATTGAGGTTTGCGGCAACGCCAGCGTTGCAGATCTCCCCCCCTTCCCCCCCCTCCTCCTATCTAGGACCAATTCTCCAGACGTCCCAACAGTTTGGAAAAGGGCTCATCACTGTCGCAGATCTAGTGAGAATTGTAGCAGCAGCCAAAGTGAAGCACATGTTCCTGGTCTACGTCAAATGGCCCTGGGCAGCGAAACTTATGCGCACCGCAACTTACTTTGAGCGCAACCTGCATAATCCTCAGTGCACTGGTAGATGGACAGATTCCATTGCCCAATCGTGAAGCCAAGAGCTGTTGGGGAAGAGTGGTTCAATAGAAAAGGCTTTTACACTAAAATTGTGCATGGTAAGGCTGAGGGGCAGGGGGGGCGGGAGGCGGGATGAAAGAGACACAAATTA